>WAAB01025374.1:94339-106732 GCA_013389865.1 Piaya cayana
CCATCTCCTTCAATACCCTAGGGTGAATCCCGTCTGGCCCCATAGACTTGTAGGTGTCTAGTCAGACTAGCAAGGTTCTGACTACCTCCTCTTGGATCATGGGAGCCTCATTTTGCTCCTCTAGTTTTGGGATTTGTACACAGAGGGAACAAGTTTCTTTACAATTAAAGACTGAGGCAAAGAAGGCATTAAGTACCTCTGAAGGAGATCTGTTGCAGACCACAGCCTTGTAAGGTCTACAGAAATTAATATTTCACAAGATTTAGCAGCATAGAATAATTCATCATGTCTATATCCCCAGGGATTTTTAAAATATAGTTATATATGTCCTATTCAGGACAAAACAAATTCCAAAAAGTGAATAAATAAATAAATTGCAATAGGAAAACCAAAATGTATTGCTACCGAAGGTTCTCAGAATCAAGAAACAACTTTGTGTAAGTGCCCAGTAAAGCAGTAAATGAAACCCTTTGACATAAATAACATAACCATCTGTGGTGAGTTGATCTTGGCTAGCTGCCAGATGCTCACCAACCTGCTCATTCTCTGTCCCCCTTCTCAGCAGGACAGGAGGAGAAATTAAGATGGGAAAGCTCATGGGTTCAGATAAAGATAAGGAGATGATTTAGCACCAACAACTGTCATGGGCAAAACGCACTTGACTTGGGGAAAAATTAATTTAACTTCTTGCCAATTAAAAATAGATTTTCACAGTGAAAACCAAAAACTAAACCATCTTTTCTCGATTCCCCTTTCTCCTCCTTCTTTCCAGGCTCAACATCCTTCCCTGATTTTCAACTCCGCTAACTCTACCGGTGAGGGATAGAGTGTGGAGTCAGTCTATACCAGTTCTTTGCTGCTCCTTCTTCCTCACACTTCTCACTTCTTCCCCCCATTCTATAGCATGGACTGCAGGATGAACCTGCTCCAGTGTAGGCTCTCCATAGGGCTCAAACCCTTCAGGAAATATCCACCTGCTCCAGTATAGGGTCTGCCACAGGCTGCAGTGTAGAAATCTGCTCAACCATGATCTCTCCACAGTCTAATTTGCCTGGAGCACCTCTTCCCCCAGCTTTTTCTCTGGCTTTGGTGCTTGCAGGGTTGTTTCTCATTTTTCACTTACTCCTCATTTCTTGTGCAGCATGTTTCCCTTAAATTCACTTCCCCAGAGGTACCACCTACTTTGCTGACGGGGTCAGCTATGCCTTGCTGTGAGTTCTGGCTGCAACCACCTGCCTCTGGTTCAGGCCAGCCCCAGCCTCTCTGGAGAAGCCTCCCTGTAGATCCCACTGCCAGCATCTGGGCACTGACACCCAGTACATCATCATGGCATATTTATTGTTTCATCCCCTCTCTTCACAACTTATTACACTATAATGAGTGTCCAAGCATGCCATCCAAAGTGAATAGTTCAAAGAGAAGCACGAGGTACCTCCAATCCACTACATATCCAATTGATTGTTAGAGTAAGGGACTATCATGGCCTCACAAATTAGATTTTCTGTTCTAAGGCAGAAGAAAGGACTAAGTCTGGAACTACCTCATGTTTGATGTGTTCTNTTTATTAAATTAATAAACATATATTTTTTATGAAAAATGAAAGTAAAATGATATTTTATTTAATCTCTGAACCTTTTTTTTTTTTAAGTCAAGAAAAGCAGAACATATTTTCAGTAGACTTTCCTTATTGGTTATGACTGCTGGTCTCATTAATTCTATAAATATAATCTTGGGCAGCAAGGTGGTTTTTTTTACTTATACATGATGAAACAAATGTACTTCCAGTAAACTTTTGTGTGTTTATTCCACAAACTTTCCTGAATCTTTCATTTCAATAGGTCCCCAGCTCTCGAATGTTCATTAAAAAAAAGTAGCAATGGAACTGAAGCTTTAAAAAAAGGAGTTTAGGGCAGGAATGCATCATGTTAATGTAAGGGGAAAGGTTGTACTTTTCATATATGTGCCATTTGAAAGATATGATAGCTTGCCACACAAATTAACTTATTTCTGAAGACAGCAGGACAAAGTCTCTGAGTTTCCCAGGTCATTTATAGCAGTCTAGCAAGAAGAGAAAACAAGAGAACAAAATGAGAAAAATAATAATAGTGTGAGAACCAGCCCTTTCACAGGAAAGAAATGAAAGTTCTTTTATTTGAAAAATAACTGATTTTCAATGAACATGGAATTAGTCATTCTGAAAGCAATGTACTTGATATTCTATATAAGCAGTACATACAAGAATGCAATATATGTTGTATTACATGTATTTTTCTAAATCATCTGATGAAATATACTTTTTACTTGGGTCAATACCAAAGGTCAGTAACAAAAAATAAAAAGGGGAAAAATAAATAATCATTTGCTTGTTTTTTCATGGAAGCATCATTAATCACATTTATAAGCCTCTTAACAAAAAGTAGTAGTACATTACATCACTAAGATAAGTTTTTTTAAAATCTTAGAAGAGTGAGAATGCAAAATTTAAACATTGATCATTTTTCAGTTTTGTGACAATCAACCAATATCTATGTTGCTATTTGTTTGATTTCTCTTGCAACCACCTGATCTATTACTATGAGTGTATTCCTACTCTCTATTGCCTCCAGTAGTATTATACTTTCTATTTCAATGGAATTTATTTTAATATTGATCTACCAGGCAACGTTTTATCTGAAACTACAGGATCATGAAATTAAATATGTGGCTTTTAAAATTTAATTAAAATGGGGAAACGGATCTGCCAGTGAAAAAAAAACCCGTCAAAGGGCAAGATGACATCATTTTAGAGGAAAATTGAAATCTCTTTAAGATAAAAAGATGTGATCTATCTGGACTTCTGTAAAGTCTTTGTCATGGTCACCCACAACATCCTTCTCTCTAAATTGTAGAGATATGGATTTGATGGGTGAATGGTTTGTGGATAAGGAATTGATTGGATCATCATATTCAAAGGGTAGTGGTCAATGACTCAAAGTCCAGATGGGGATCTTTGGCAAGCAGTGTCCCTTAAGGGACTGTGACCAATGCCGTTTTATTTCTTCATCAATGACATTGACAGTGAGATCGAGTTCCCCCTACGCAAGTTTGAAGATGACACCAAGATCAGTGGTACAGTTACCACACCACTCAGGAAGGGGAAGTACTGGAACCACTAAAATGTTCTTCAAATATTTTTCTCAAAGCAAGAGATACATGATACATTCTGGTTTCCAAGCATTATTGACAAAAAAATACAACCCAAAAGGAAAAAAAAAAGTATAGGACATTTCAAATGGCTGCCCACAGGAAAATTAGAAAAAAACCTAAACTGAACTAGAATGGCCTTAGTAGTGCCCTGACCACATGCAAACTTACAGAAAAATCAGATATTCTAAATAATATAAATAATGGAAAGAGATAACAGAAAAATTAAGGAAAGAGATTCCATTATGCTTTTTCTCTGAAGTTATAATCTGAGTAAAAAAAAGAAGACACATCACTCTTACTGAGAATTCAAAGCAAAGGAAAGCACCTCAGTTTAAAATACCCAGACTCAGAAAGCCTTATATACTTAAGGCTGAGTTTACAAACACTTCATTAAGACAGATTTTAAGAATGCTTGTAAGAATTTTTAAATTCATGCTCCCAGACATCTACCATTGTTTTTTAACTTTAACATCAGAGGGCAATTAAATGCAAGTTTCAGTCCTAAACCTCTTCAATAGCTACATAATTGTCATTGTCTTTCATCTACTTTGAGGAGCTTAAATCTGGTAGACAGCCTCAAACCACAGTAACCTGATTATTCCACACAAAACAACCATTGCAGTTGCTTTCTTTCACCATTCACTACTGTCATTGCTCAGCTGAATGCTTATGTAAACAAGTCTTAATTCCATCAAGTTACTCTTGTGCTCAATAAAGTATAACAAATTACAATATAGCTTCAGAAGAAAAGTTTCCAGACTTGTGTAAGAACAAGCAGTGACAATAAACACTTTCTACCTTCCCAACCCTCCCCCACCACCTTCCCCGTAGGTTACTGTGTCAATCATTCTCAGTGTTTAAAAAGAAAAAGGAAAGTATTTTACTCACTGTTATTATTCATCTTCTGCTTCCAGCTTTTTAGCTTTCTTCACTTGATTAATGCTTCTTCTTTATTCAGTTCTGGTATGGAGATATGAAGTAAGATAAAGACAAAGAAAGTTACAGGAAAATGTTTCTGCCAATAAGTAGAGTGACAATTATTATTTCCTCAGCTTCTAGCTCTCTGTTTGAACTGCTCAGAACCCTTTTTTTGTTTTGTTTCCTGAATTTTGGTACAAAAGCATGGAAGAAAAATCACATTATTGATGCCTCCTTAGGGACCACATCTACTCACACAGAGACAATGGTAAAATTTCTCACAGAGCAAAAGCAATATAAAAAACAACAAAGAGTGGAACGACCAAAAAAAAAAAAAGGTAAACTTGGATTAAAAGTATTATTTTTATGGAGAGAGAATAATTTGAAATACTTATTGACAAGGAGGCCAATCACATCCTTTATTATTGCTGGCACCAAAAATGTAACTCATTGCCAGTAAAACAGACAACTGCAGGAAAAGAAAGTCTCAGCCTATGTAGAACAGAGATTATATTCAAATGAAATCTACAGATTTCTTATCCAGCAAGATCTTAATGGAAATCCAAATTTGGCAGTAATTGCAAGAAATATTTCACTAAATATGTGTTATAAAATTGTATGCACAAATACCTAGACACCTTTAAGATCCTGAGACCTATTAATAATTACTTGAAAAAGAAAGTAAGGAAAAGCACCCAACAGATAACATTCAACTTTGACTGCACCACATATGAAAATGTGGGGTTACAATTTCTTTATAGAACTGTGAATCAAATAACTTCCTGACCAGGAAATGGTCATTTCCTGACCAGAACAGTGGAAATTGAATAACAAAGTTATGGCTATACACATATTTTAAATAAAACAGGCATTTTGTATGCTGTATTTGCTGAGCTGGCTCAATATGCTGGAGAAAGAGTGAAAACAATTCAGGAGGTGGTAAAACTCTGCCCAGAGTAATGAATACAATTCTAGCTTACATTTCTTATAAGACCATCTTCATTTAGAAACCTATTATTATCGGACCTTTGAGTATTTAAATTTCATCTTAACTACAGAATCATTTCACATTGGAGAGAATGTCAAAATAAAAGCGCTCAATAATTCTAAACTGTTGACTTGAGGTTTTTTCTTAATTATTTGTATTTTGAATCAATCAGTATTTCAAAAAGGAAACCAGAACATGACTGAAGAAGTCCTTGTATTTGTACAGAAAAATTGAGAACATATTCTTATTTGTAATGTATGATTAACTATGCTGTTTACAAGAAACCTGATGACATCATGCATTTCCATCCCAGCTGACATAACGGAGGAAGACCAAATAAACATTATCTATTTATGGGACTGTACAAAGAGTTTAGGTCAGATAACTGCAATTTAGCTGCCAAATATGTGTTCACCTTTTCAGATAAGTGTATGGGCAACTTTTCATATGGAAGTTCCCAGTGGAAGCTGTTAAGGAGCTCAGCCTTTTGCAAAAACCCACCCTTCTTTGTTCATAACAATAGTCAAAATATGCTCATTTTTCCACACAAAGGAATGGACCTTCCCCTGAGGAGTTCATGCATCCAGAACAGGCATATGTGAAGCATAGATTGAAACTGAGGGAAGGATACTCTATGGAGGATACTTATCGCAACTAATAACAATCATTTTGGACACTGCAGTTGACAATCTAGTGTCAAATTCACTCTCCTTTCAGACTGAGTTTAAACTTAATACACAACTCACTGAGACTACTGATTTACCAGTTCTATAACCAGAGAGGCATGTCTCACACAGGACATGGTAGTTAAGCCCATAAGACTAGCAATAATTCCACCCTTGGAATCTTATCCTTCTTAATAAAAATTTCTAGGAGCCAAGCAGATTCTGCTTGAAATTGAAATTGTATATTGTTGACTCTCCTTAGATGGAGTTGAGGAGGAAAGTTTCAGCTGCTCCTGCTGTGAGTTAAGAAGCAAACATCTGTAGTTCCTGCCTTGTAGCTGAATGCAGAGACCAAATTACAGCATCATGGTTATTCCTCTCCTAAAAGACAGTAGCAATCAGCAATCATCATGACATTCACTGGTGTCTGTCATCTTCCATTATGTAACTTATTCTTATCTCATCCATAAACTGATAGCTAGCAGCTAGGAGCACTCAAGAGCAACTTACTGCGTTGTCCTTCAAGCTAGTGATTCACCATAGAATAGCTTTGACATCAAAGCTGTCTAAAACTGCTTGTGCCTGAACTGGGATTCATCATGAGACCAGCTGTGATAATATAACTACATATGGGACTCCAGGGACCATGACTGATTTAATATAGAATCATAGAATCATCAGGTTGAAAGAGACCCACCAGATCATCGAGTCCAAACATTCCCACCAATCTCTAAACTATGCCCCTCAGTACATCATCCACACATGTTTTAAATACCTCCAGGGAAGGCGAGTCAACCACCTCCCTGGGCAGCCTGTTCCATTGCCTAATGACNTTGTCTTGTCCCCTGTCACTTGGGAGAAGAGGCCAGCTCCCTCCTCTCCACAACCTCCTTTCAGGTAGTTGTAAAGAGCCGTAAGACCTCCTCTCAGCCTCCTCTTCTCCAGGCTAAACAACCCCAGCTCCCTCAGCCACTTCTCATAACACTTGTTCTCCAGCCTCTTCACCAGCTTTGTTGCTCTTCTCTTGAAGAATATCTATTAAAACAACCTTTTGCTTTTTTCAGATTTCTTTTAACCTCAATCATTTCTGCAATCTTGCTTACAACATGGTCCATTTATCCTTATACTAGCACAACTGAGTGAACAATGAAACACAGCATATGGCAAGAGCCTTTTAAATTAGATTTGTCATCCAACTAGCACACTGAGAAACTCAGCTGTGACTCACCTTCTTTTTGAACAGCATATTCGTGTTTAGCTGCTTAGCACTTCTGGCTGTAGACACCCCTACAGATCTGGAAACCTACCTGAAGAGTCATTGTAACAGGCATACTAAGGGTGGAAGTGTCCTTGAATGAATGAATCTAGGGTATCTAATGAATTTCAAACAGAAAAGAACATTTCTGTATCTTGTACTGATGAGTAGAGCTGAAGTGGAAAGTATGTAAATCCCATCATCTTTAGTTGTACTTCTCCAGAAAACAGTCTCCCATATGCCCTATAAGATAACTTCCCATTTTAATTTGAGAAAATGGAGATGCTCAGAAATTATGGGTAAAATCTGAGTTCACACAGTCTGACTCAAAATTTATTTAAAGGGTACAGAGTTCCACCCCATGACTTGAAAGTTCATTTTTGTCAAAGTCCTATTTAACTACTTGGCATTACCTACAAATGTACATATGGCTGTTCTGCAGAATGTGTGCTAACATCAGCCAATTAAAAAGAAGCCATTACAATCTGCTATCACTAGGTTAGATTACTTATCAGGGAGTATTCAATAAAAGAACTTGTCCCAATTAAGCCGAGTATACTGTAATAATATTTTATGTTTATATGGTATTTTACATTTGGCATTTGACCAATTAGGCTGAGAGAGCAATGCTAAATCACCGCATGCCTGTTTGAAAAAGGGCAACAGCTAACTGTCAAGTTGTTCTACTTCACAGTGGGAAACTTCTCACAATAATACCAGGCAGAGTTCTAATCTTACAGCATGTTACAGGAATTTTTCTAATTTTGGAGAAAAACAACATAGCTCCAGAATGACATTAATATCAATGTTTTTTCAGTAGCCTCAATATTTTATCAATGATTTTGTTTCTTTTGTCTAAGTACAGTGTAGGGTGCCTACAACAAGGATGAAAGCCAAATTGTCTGACTCAAATTTGAAGAAACACTAAATATTTTAAAGCTGTTGTTTAAACTAGTTACACATCTCCAAAAGAATCCAAAGATGTTCTGACTGTACTGTGTATACAGTTTTATTGAAATCCCTCAACAAGACTGCATATTTGCAAAAACTATATTCCCTCCCACTATTCCTGTATTAAAGTTTTAGGGCTTTCCCAATTCACCCAATGAAGAGCAGTAAATGTTAGGAAGTAGTTCTTAAGAAAAGTAACCCCTCTATAATCTCTATAAAATGGGATAACAATGACAGTCATAATTTGAGGGAGGCATCATTGCAGAAAATAAAGTTTTACATCTTGTTATGAAATTGTTAAACGTTAAATGTATTTGAGAAATTGTTGGATAAACAAAACATATTTTCTACCAGGAATTTATGTAAGGAAAAAAATTATTTTCCTTTTGTTTTTGTCATTTCTCTGTTGCACAAGAACTTGATGAACTCAGCTCGGTTGGAAGGGGTTAGTGGCTCTGGTCACTAAACCGAAGTCGCTGCAGTTGTGAGGTTTAATAGAGGCAGATGCACAAAGACAGCAGGTAGAGATAGTAATTAAGTTAGTAAAAGAACAGGGCAAGGTGAATGTAGAATCCTGTAATCAAAATAAAACCATACACATTTAAACTGTGTTCATCTTTGCTCTTTTCCTTATAAATTGTGTCAAATGGTTTGTCTTATAAGAAGCTCATGATTTTATGTACCTGTTTTCTAATATGTGCAAGCATTTCTCACAAGTTATTCACTTTCTTGCAGAAAAACATTTTCTTATAACAATAGAAAGTATGTTCTCAATTTCAAGCTGCTGTTTAACATGCATAAAGGGGTTATTTTTATTTGCACTCTAGATGAACTAATGATTTTATACACTGCTTGCTAAGCTTCTAGCAGGAAATATATCCTATTGCTCACATACTGTTAAAATTAATCATGTAATAGGAAAGGCCAAGTGCTTCAATCACAACTACTTCTAGATATATTCTATGGTGCATGTGTTCAGAGGAAAAAAAATATTATGTTAATAAAAAGATCTGCAATCGTAACAAGATGGGACGACTGGGGTTAAAATTATTGTTGCAGCACTGCTGAGCCCTAGTGGTGGGAAGCAGCTTGTACTGGAAGCCAAAATGCAACTTTTGGCCAAGATTCTGCAGCATCAGGGAGCTTTGGTTGAAATCAGTGCCCACCTTGCTTAACTGGAAGGCCTTTGAGAATTCTGGTGTGGAACACTAAACACATATGTAAAAACTGAAAAAAAGTATTAAAAATGTATCACCCTCCAGGTGTTGTTAGCTTATGTAGTAAAAGTCTTTCTCCACATACAGTAAGGATCTCGTAGGAGGTAAAAGGCATCGAGGGGAAATCCCAGGTACTTAGTGAAAGAAAGTCCTGCCCTAGCTGCTCACAGGTCTGTCAAAGGAGGGTTATAAGCCCCAGGGGCTGAATGTCTTACCCAGAATCTAAAGAAAAGAGGAACAGGGAGCTAGACCACCTTGCAGACAGAGGAGGGTTACTGTCCAGGGTGCATGGGACATATGAAGTATCAGGAACATTATTTAAGGATTATACAAGAGTTACTACAAGATGTTAGGGAATAAAACAAAGGTGGGGAAAAGGAGAATACATGTGTGTCTGTGACTGATGTGGGATGCATCATGATATTGTCCTGCATTCTTAGGCATAGAAGAGGACATAATCTTGAAAGAAAGCCTGGGAAAGCCTTGTGATTAGAGGAGAAACAGGAGAAAAAGCAAGCGGTATTGGAGTAATGTGGTTCACTCTAGCTTGCTTGCAAATTAAAATTTTATTGTCCTTTTTTACCATTATTATTGATAATTTATAACCGATTGTAGTCACAAACCAAAATTAATAACTTTACTTCCCACTATAAGAAGAGTACCTGATGGATAGGATTAACATACAAATGCTATTTTGAATGCTTTTCATTCCTCAAAATTATGTCCAGCTCAGAGCCTGGCTAATAACCAAAGAGTTCCTCTGCAGACACTTTGCTGTGATATAAGTGGAGTGGGTATATATGTGAGGGGGGGAATCCTATGTTTGTAATAGAAACAAGTTCTCATGGATCAGTGAGGCTGATCATTGATATCTACATCTAGCTGAGATTCATTGGCTCATTTAGGCAACTGCATGGCCCCAAAACAATGGAAGCCTTTCTAAAACATTACTACTAAGAGCTCACCCAATAAAGTAACACATACCAAATTAGGGGAAGAAAGGATTTCTGATTGCATACTATATATACAATTTATAAGACTTTATTAAAAACATGTATTCTTTATATCTATCATCTCATCAATTCAGAGTCTGAATGTACACACAGAGAATTTGATAAATCACAAAGGGCAGCATTTAACATTATGCACAGGATAATAGGCATTTTTAACAGTCAATTAATCGAAACCTTCTAGTAAAATTCCTGCTTTTCATTTCAATGCAGATTACAGGTACAATTCACTCCAGCACTAGTCAGTTGAAAGCTTCTCTCTTGCAGTTTTCATATGAATGGAATAAATGACAATCTTCATAATTATGTTTATATTGCTCTCTTAAATGGAGTTAGAATTAGAAATAATTGAAAAATAGTGTAAGAGAACAAACATTGATAGGAATTCATCTTTAATTATGTGTAATCTATCATTTAACTCTAGGTGCACACAAAACTGACTTTGTTTTATGAATTTACAGCTTAACCAAAAAATAAAACAAGAATAATTAACCATGGCTTGCAGGAAACTGTCTCCATTGCAAACGAGGTGTTAACTGGAGTATATACAGCTGTGGTCTGTGCTGATAACATAAGCAATTCTGAATTAATTCTTCCTAAGCCATTCCTTCATTCTTACCTACTTCCTGAAAGTTGTTCAAAGAGTAACAGTAAACAATATCTAAAAAGAAACAGAAAAGAGCTAGAATTTAAAAACAAAACAAAGCAACGTTATTTATTAAAAATTCTGTGGAACAAAGAAAGTTTTTTAGAAGTATGAAGTTTGTCATTAAAAGGTTTTACAAGGGCACAGCCTAGCTTAGTAATTGTTAGTAATTATAACCTGAGACACACTGATTTGAAATTTTTTTTTCTAGTTGTGATATGCTTTGGGGAGGCCGGTTGTTGTTGAATAAAGGCATAATTTAAAATACTGTTTCTGCTGCAGAAATTAAATACAAAAGTTACTTTTGTCATTCTCAACATAGAGGTGTTGATCCTTTGAAGTATTAAAGTTCTGTTTAGCCAATCAAAACCAGCTGACCTACGAAGCAACAATATGTTTAAAAGAGGAATCGTGTTCAGGTTATCTTTCTGTGCTCTTTGAATGATATCAAATTGTAGTTTAGGAGTGGCATAATACTGAGATCATTCAAACATGACAATATGATTTCTGATACCCCAGAGTCAGCTATCAATACACATGGCTTTGTGGAGTTTGAGAAATTTTGTTGTCTAGAATGAAGAAAAGTGAGGCAAAGAACATAATGTTATATTATAGTATATATATGTACAGAAATAAATGAAATTGTATGAAAAGATGTTTATCATCTGGTCTTTCTTCTTCAGTCATTACCTTACCTTTTAGCACATAACAATGTCCCTTAGTCAAAAGAGAAAAAATAACTAGTTCCAAACCTAATTTAAAATGTTTAGTAGAATATGTGATGAAAGAATGATAAAAACATAATGCTTTTAAAAGAGGTTCATGTGAAACAAAATCTCTTTTCAGCCCATCAATTCTAATCATCAATATAAAATTAATTGCCTAGTAATTTATCTAGCAACTGCTGGTTTTAAGCTATCCTTCTTTACAAATTAATCTATTGCAAATTCCAGACTTTCTTTTACAAGATTATATCACTGTTTGAACATCCACTGACTGAATGTTTAACCTGTCCAATGACTGCCAGTCAAAGTACTGCCCAGTGTATTTTATTGAGTAACAGTCATCATTATGAAACCTGGGTTTTCTTAGATTCCCAAGCACTTTCAGAAGATCGTGGTCATCCTCTGTATATACAGAATAACAAAATAATAAAATAAAGCCAACCCCTGGAGTATCGCCTGGGTGCAATCTTGAGAAGTCAGCCTGCATACTTCCCTAAGACTCACCAGAGAAACTCTATGAGAAACCTGGTCAGAACATGGGACATCTCAACTTAGCCTCAACATAATGTACAGCTACAAGAATTTCAGAAGTTGTCCTTCCAGTTTTTAGGGAGCTTTTATCTACACAACTTGCATAGTTACTTTATTGTGGAAATACGTTTGGTGTGGGGATAAATGTAAACATACAAATAAAGCTAAATATGAGGAGAAATGGGAATCCTAAAGTTTTCTAAATACTCCTGCCATAGGTTGAGTACAAGGCAGTTTTTCTTTTAAATCAAAGTCAGTGGAGGTGCAACATGTACAGATGCAGCACACTTTTCATCAGAAA
>WAAB01025375.1:0-44409 GCA_013389865.1 Piaya cayana
TTCTAAATAAATTCTGACTATGCAGTGTGTTCTAAAAGAACATTAAAATCTATAATTCTTCAATGGCTCTCATCCAGAGAATACTACTGTAGATAAGAGTGATAATATGTTCAATACCAGCCAGTTCTACTAGTATTAAGTATCAATAGAAATAACCTAATAGTGTCAAAAACTAGAAATGGCTGGGTTTTTTGTTAGGGTAGACTATCATTTGATAATATGAAGTTCTTAAAGAACACCACAGCAATTGTAAAAATAGTCGACCTAATTTTAGAAATACTACAACTATAGTTAACCCTGGGGGTAAAAGGAGGCAGGGTTACTATCTACCACTTCCATTTAACACAAAAAGAGCCAGAAAATGGTCAAAGAAAGAGACAATTCAAATCAAGGGAGTAATGGGAGTGGACGCAAATTCAACCAGGTACAACCCAAACAGAGCACTGCAGTACACAGAAGTTTATTTTAACAGTGTGGCAGACACATAGTTCCTCTGGCTTAGACACTGGGGACATTTACTCCATACAGGAGCAAAAAAGTACAATTATTACACTCCAAGTCAGTACCTCATGCTGCCTGAAGATAACTATTTCATAGTTACCCTAACACAGAGTAATCTAGAGTGCCTAGTAAAATGGACATAAATCAGTAATACATCAATACAGACAAGCACTTACAGACAAAGATGTTTAAAAACAGGGAAGTAGTGAATCTGGAAATGACTTCGCAAATGCCCTATATAATAGCATATTATGAACCCTCAAATCATCACTGAATCCGAAAGGACAAACGTGAATCTCTATATTCAGAAAGAGAGTAAGAAGAACTACAAATATATTGTTTCTGTGTTAGCACTAGTGTCATGTCTATTAGAGTAGTAAGTCTTGCTCTGACATCTGTAGCCAACAATAAAATAGCTGAAATACTAGAAAAAGTTAACAGAAGTGCTGATAGCACATCTATCAACAGGAAAGCATAAGAAAACTTTAACAGAATGATTTATTTGTGATAACAGGGAAATTTATGTACATTGATCACAATCAGGTAATCACACAAAGAACAAAGACTAAGAAATTGTGTTACTGTGTTTAACAGAGTAAGGTACACTGTCTGATCCAGTATGTGAAGGTTAGTATTAAAGCACTTTTAGAAATTAAAAAACCCCACAACTCTGCTATTCAAAATAAATATCCAAGTTGTTATCAAACAAACTAATAAACCAATAGTTTTTTTTCTGGATCCAAATCCTTAGTTTGGATTTTTTTTTCCATATTTTTTTTCCCTTATTGAGAACAGTTTATAAGAACAAAGTAGCTGGTTATAAAAGTCCCTCTAGATCATTAGAATCTATAACATCAAGGCTCTCTACATCTCTCTCTAAATGCCTCCCGTAATTTAAGAAAACCATTTTCTAGATATTTTTATCATCCAGCTCTTGATTCCTACATCTATAGCTGATGCAAACCAGTTACATATGTGAATTTTATTTCTCAGCCATATTATTATTATTAATTTGGATACTCATACAACCCTTACATATAATTTTCATTCAGAAATCAGAGAAAAAAATTCTCTTTGGCAACAGATAAACAATATATATTGAAGCCTTTCATGGCAGGACCATGCAACTATCTTCAACATTCAGGACTGAATGAAAGCAAGAAAAATTTTAAAATAAAAGCATACAGCTTATGGGGGTATTTTGCCTTTTGAAGGCAAAAGACCATTAAATAAATTGACCTTTTTCTGTTGAAAAAACCAACATTCATTGAAATATAGTTTTGGAATACTATGACTGTAGTTTTCAGATTAAACACATATCAGAATAGTTTCTATAGCAAACCTTTGATAAGGAGGAAGAACTCTGTGCACATTTCTTGAATATCTAGCAAACTTAAGAGACACACGGCCCCCCACATTTATGCTATCAGTTTGGGTTTTTTGAAAACAAACAAACCAACCTGAGAAATAAAGCTGAATAATCAAACAAGAAATTTTTATATATCTGTAAATGTTAATTATATAGTAGTAATTATTCATTACATTAAAAATATTTACTTTTTTTTGCTTAGCTTCTTTTCCATGATCTACCACAATTTTGTAATGAAGTCCACTAACAGCATAAATAATTTTATTAATAAGTATACTGAAGCATAGGCATACTGGGTCACATACTGAAGGTCCACTTTAATCTCCTCTTGTCTCAGGTTAATGCAGTCAGTAACCAATGCATGGATGAGAGTGGAAGATCATGATAAACATATTGTCCTACTGCCCAAAAATTCTCCTAAGTCATAAGTGACAACTTTATATGTAATAGCCACAGCAAATTCTTCTTGCACAATTTTTGCCCTTTGCTTTTTGAATTCACGTTTGCTTTTGGTTTTCTCTGGTTTGAGTTTGACCTCTCCAATATAGAAGTATGGTTTGCTTCCCATGTTGTTGCACAGCTGTTCCTCAGATGGCCAACACAAATCAATGGCCTGAACTAATTTTTAGTCCAATCCAGTTCAGCTGCTCTAATGTTCCCACTGCAGCCAAAGAACCAAGAATAATCTGCCACAAGATGACTTAAGGGTGTATCCACACAAACAAATGTGCTATTTAAACAAGTTAACACATAAAACACCATGACAGGTAGATCTGTATCTCTGACCACCAGAATAGTGTTTCTCACCTTAAGGAAAGGATTATTAGGGCTCACACTTCATATTGATAAAATTTGGTTTCTATTGATGTAGTACTGTATTAAAATAAACAATGACTTACACACATTCCCCGTGTTGTCAAAACTCGTAAGAACATCATTAACATTTAAGAGTCCATTGTGAAATCTGGAAGAAAACATAAATAGTGACTTTTTCAACATATAAACAACCAAAAAAAAATTTTAAATCTTGCCTCTTCAGAAAAGAGGTTCACTGAATGTGTTCACTTCTCAGAAATCCCTTTCATGGCCAAGTAGCAAACAGGTACTACTGTAGCCACCAGGGCGGAAACAATGAGACAGTCACTAGTGTTCTATCACTGCAAATCCATAAATCAGGAACATGCTTCTCAGAAACTAATACTTTACCAAAATGAAAACACTTCCAAAGATCACCAATTTTTGCTTAGTTGTGGAAGGCACATAAGTGGCAGGTTTTTACATGTATTTATAACTAGTCATAGATAGTAGAATAAAAATCATTCTTCATTAGCTCTCCATTAAGGTATGCTTCTTATCAACCATAATGAAACAGAATTAAGTTCCTTCTCTTCTTTTGTGTTATTCTTAAACTGAATGAGAAAAATACATATAACTAAATACATACACTAAACTTAAAAGTCTACAAAAAAATAAGATATACTACATTTCCATACACCACTCTAACAGGGTAAAACGCCCTCACAACACATTATTAACCTGAACACAAATTGTCTGTAAGAAGTAAGCAATATTCCTTGAAATCTGCTTCACCTCAGTTTTTTGATGTCTATCCCTAAAATAAAAATCCATTAAAACTTGAAAATGTTATTAGCGGAAATATCCTATAGGAATATAGGAGATATATATATATGAGTGCTCAAGACCAGGTTGGATGGGGTCTTGAGCAGCCTGGCCTGGTGAGAGGTGTCCCTGCCCATGGCAGGGGCGTTGGAACTGGATGATCTTTAAGGTCCCTTCCAACCCAAGCCATGCTATGATTCTACGATACAAATAGCCAATGGAATCGACTCTCAAACCATCTTCCAACATACTGCTTGCTAGAGAGAAATAACATGCTTCTAATTTCTAAGCCAGAGGTCTAGAATCACCTAATATTTCCTCTGATTTTTTTGTCTAAAACTTCATTCATATTCAGAATAAAGGCATGACATCTCGGAAAGAACACTTAACACTCTTTACAAAGCTTTAACCCTTCTCATAAGCTGCTGACATTGTTCTTTTCAGTTCTGCATTTTAGTATTTGAAACTCAAATGACTGATCAATGGAAAATATTTTACCACAGAAATAACTTATTTCTTCTCTAATTGCATAAAATGAGCCTACAATTTAAAAGTAAATCCATATCCTGAAATAGAAAATTTGAAGACATTGAATGTTCCCTTTTTAACTCTAATAAAAGAATAATTTTCCTGTCTAAAAGACAGACACCATTTCCACAGCAAGACACTGCATCTTTATGATCTATAATCACTTCATTGCTAAAACTATTCATACAGAGTTTAAAATTAAAAGCGCATTCCTGACTAAGAATAGAAGGATTTGAAATGCAATATTAAACATTAATAAATGGCTCTATCTTTCTATGGCCAAGGAAACATGTATTTAGCACATTCATAATTTTTTAACAGCAAACTGAAATACGCTCAAATTTGAAAGAACCTGAACACAGCAAACAAATAAACATGAAAGTTTTATGAAAAAAAAATATATTTAATAGAGAAAAGATCCAGGTCAGGTAAAATCTGTAACAAAAGATACCTTTTTCCACTTCAAGCTTGCAAAAAATGTCACTAAAAATTAGGTTTATCTTTTCCACCTGCAGACTAGATTACTTCAGTTTACTGTAACCAAAATTTGAACATGAAAACTGCAGCAGGATTCCAGCTTGGACCAAACATATCTACATTCTCCAGGTTAGACTGCCATAAATATTCAGCCTGTTTCCCAGGCTGATGTCCTGTCAATTCAGGGATTTAGTTTTTAACTGATTTTAATTTCTAGCAACCCTAGAGAGCTATTTCAAGTATGTATCCATCAAATTCACATAACCGAGACAAGAATGCAGTACGTAGGAACATCAAACACTGTATAAACCCGAGGGAGACCAGACTAATCAAATGAGATTCTGGATTATAGTACAAGGAATTTCATTCTGACACACCTTTCACTGCTAACAAAACCCACACTCATTAGACCCTTCTTTTCATACCCCTGAGCTACCATGAAGCACCTTAGTACTTTACAAACTTCAAGAGACTACTCCCACTACGTACTGTAAATCTGCACTTTACTAAGCATATTAGAGAACACTGTTTAATGAGAAGAGGTCTGAGGATTTTCAAAATAAGTCAGTAATGTCACTTCAATGACAAAATTACCTTATACTGGTGCTTCAGGCCTTCCTATGCTGGAAAACCTGTTCTTAAGAATGATTCTAAAAAATAGCAGTGACAGAAAAACATGGTATAAGCTCTTCTTCCCCAAACATGAATCCAACCTGAATTTGGTTACAGAAATAGCAGCTTATTAAAAAAAGCTATTTTGAGAAGTTCCGAAAAGCATGCCCATGACTCGCAGTTCCTACCAAAGCCTCTATTTGCCTAACAAACTGCTGCCCAAGTCCCTCCAGAGCAGTAATTCCAGCTAGGTCATAGCATATCTGAATATACAATTTGATCAGTTGTGATAGCTCTTGAACTGATACAGCATGACCTTTATACTTTTTGCCAAAAGCCACTAACAAACTTATGAACTTTCTTAAGTATTTAGTCTTGTCAAGATATTAGCTGACAACCTTTTAACATCCAACATATGCAATGAGCTTTCCCAAGAAAATGCTAATGCATAAGGAAAACATAGTTAGATGACAATTCAAAGGCACTTTTGTCAAGACTTTAGAGGGCCCACAGCAAAAAATTTTCCCTGAAAAAAGGTATATAAAAAGGGTTTCCTATTCAAGCACACTGTTCTGAGTTTACCCAAGTGATGTTCTTGCTTATAGTGTGCTAATAACATATTTGTTATCGTGTTAAAATTGTTCCTGTTGATGAAAATTATGGTAATTAGTATTTTGCCAAGGGCAGGAAAAAAAACAAAGAGAAGACTGTCAGACATACAGAGGATTCTTAAGTTTCCAAGACACGATCAGTCCTCAAAGATCCAAGAACACTTACTCCAAGATACCTTATCTTCCAGATACACAAAATTCAGCAAGGAAAGCTGTTGCTCTGCTAGGTATGTTAAAAATATTGCATTTACCTCCTTAAAATACTGCTTATGCAAGAACAGGGAAGATATATTTAATACAGCCTCAAGATGAAGTGGATTTTGTTGCAAGTAGTTATATTTTGTCCCTGGCAAAATACACAGCAAGTATTTTCTGCATCCATTCTTCATCATCCTGCAATATTCTGAAATAATAAGCATATGCTATCTGTTGCCACTGCTTCAGTACAGAGAGAAAACATTTCAAAATCAAAGTGCAAGAGTAAGTAAGTTCTGATTGTTATTCATAAAACAATCAGCCATGATTATTTTTATAGATCACTAGCTGTCTTCTGGAAACAAAATATAAGGGAAAAAATAAAATGAAAATCCTCACCAGGAGACAATGTCCCTCCCCAATATACAGATTTTGAAATCCAATATGAGCCTGCTCCAGCATAGAAACTGTGTATTTCCATTGGCCAAGCTCAGAACAACATAATAAAATCTTGCATAAACAATCATGTTTGTTTGCATTCTACAGTTTAAACTGTCCTTGTATCCACAAAATTACTATCAGACAAATAAACAATACCAAATAAAACAATGACATGGGAAGTGACGGAAACAGAAGGACACAAATATCAAATGTGACAGCAAGATCAAAATGACATTTCCTCGGCTTTTGTACTGCCAGCATAGGGATGCTTAACTTGTTGCCTGCCTTAAAACTACCATAACATAGGAAACCAAGTAACTCACACTACATGTTGCAAACCATGGTCATAAACTAAGAAGACTGAATGAAGTAGTTCAGGACTGCAGTGTAAAGGATTGCAGACTTGCTCAGCCTAAATTCTACCTAGATGCCTTACATTTTCTATCACTAGTGCACTTCTGAAGACCTAAATAAAAGAGATACTGCACCAAGAGACTGGATAGACTGCAAGCATCTGAATTAATCCACAGCATTCCTCAGCAGTTCACAGGAAAAGTCCATATGCATTAAAAACACTATACCCACTTCTACTACAAATAGGCAATATTTTCCAAAGAAAAGTTTTCTTTTGGAACCTTTTAGCATCAATAAGTTTAAGATTGGATAATGAAAAATTAAAGTTTATGAAGCTCCAAACAATTTCACATTTGACTTTACATCCAGATGCACATTTATGCCAACTTGCATGTAGTGTTGTGGGGTTTTTTTTTCTTTTTTTTTGTTTGTTTTTCAGTTGTTTTGTTTTATAAGCTCACAAAAATGTCACAGTTAATGATGGTCACTAGTTTGTGTTACATCTTCATTTCTGTGACTGACTTTAAATTAAAGGTCCTAGTTAAATAAAAATGCACTTTACAGTTTCAACTACTTTAGCTCTCCAGAATATCCTCTACTGCACACAGAAGGCAAAATCCTACATCTAACAGCTTATTTGCAAACTGTGTCCTAGTTATACAAAACACTGGAAGCATGACTAATGAGTTTTATATTTAAGGCCTGTAAAAGATCTTAGGAAGTACTTAAAACTTAAATAATGGTTTACCTTAAGGACACACTATATTCAGGATAAAAGATGCTTTTATATTGAACCCAGATCCCAGTGTCCTCTTCTGTTTTCTGGTCTTCTACAGAAAAGAGATTGAACGACGCGAACCTTCTTACAGACACTTGTTGTAGATCCACATCTTTCAAGTGCTTTTTCTTGAGAACCTTTGAAATAAAGAAAAAATTAAACATTAAGAATAAAACTTCCAAGAAAATAACAAACATAGACTTATTTAACTGAAAAGGCAAGTACTGAATTAACCACTATAGCTATGCTATCAGCTAACAGTTAAAAATAACTAGTCTAAGTATGCGAAGCCTGAGAAAAACAACAGTGGTACTGATGACGGGTCAAGAGAATGTGTTACGAATTCATTACATCTCAAAAACTGCAAACCAAGCCTACTGAGTTCAGAAGTACATAAAGTTGCTGGTCTGACTCCTGCTCCAGTAAACCCATGCCAGAATTAGAGAGGTAAACTGGGTTCTCCCCTGTTCTCCCATCTTCACCACAATTAAAGTTGCAAAACCCGAGCAGGGCCACAATTTCTATGCCACTCTCTGTCCCCATGGATGAAAAAAATAAACCCAAAAAAAGACGCAAACAAGGGTATATTATGTAGAATTTTAATGACTAACCAAAAACATGATCCCCAGGTGCTCGAGTGATATGTGTTAGGCGGGTAGACTACTTCCTTGCTGAGAATTCTACTATTGCATGCTTGCAAAACTGCTGCCAAACTTGCATGAGCTGAAAAAGTCACTACCTGTCCCAGGCCCCAGACTTTCAGACGCCACAGCTGTGTATTCTGTTGTCAGGTCCCAAGGGGCCAATGCATTAGCCAACCTTTATGGGAACCCCAAACTACACTGAGAGCACCCAGTTCAGTGCTAACATAGTGAAGAATTCAAGGCAGCGGCAGAGACAGACGTGACCATTTGCATTTTTAAAATTATGTACACATTTGTTCAGGGAAAGTGAAAACATGGGCTTGCTATCCTGCACTGTCCGCTGCACTGAACTGTCTTGTGGGAGTGAGGTATCAACCCCTTCATAGAGGAAAACTCAGCACCCAAGCTGTTTGAGCTGTATCATTGCATAGAAGACAGCTAGCATTTTCCCTGCCAGGCAAAAAAAAGGTTTACTCTTTAAGTTAGTGATGTGGAAGGAGAGATGTCCTGGGTTTAACTTCTTTCTCGTAACAGTAGGCAGAATACACACAATTGCCATTACATTTTTTAAATTAAGGTGCATATGCAGTCCACAGGGATGATAAAAAAAAAAACAGAGCAGAAAATAAACTCATCACTATAAATAGAGCTACAAGGAATTGAATAGGACAGAGCTGCAATTTACAGGGTTTTGCCAACTAGAGATAAATCTGAAGTCAAATGAGAAATAGCTCTCCAGAATTACGAAACTTGAAATGGACGCTTTGCATACAGGATGCATATAACAAAATAATGGGTCAGTGATTTTTTTGCCGCACCCAACCTTTGTCAGCCTGCTTTAACTGCAAATGCAGTCATTCAATAGCCTTACAATTTGATGTCATAACCTATTATTTTGCAGAAAACTTGGAAATACCACATATGTGAGCAAAGCAATTGTATTTGCTGTGCTGTTAGTTTCTACCAGCAGGTCTGATGCATCAGGCTTATTGCTTTTTGATCTATTTTCATCAGCAGGTCTCAGCATATGAAAGGGACAGGCATTTTCAAAGTATTAAAAAGCAGCTGTGTGCTGCCCACACTATTTCTTCTAATTCTGTAACACATGAGAAAAATATACCCATGAAGGAAGATGCAAAAAAATCAAAACAACAAAGCTAATGTAAAGACTAACAGAATTAAGACCTTTATGTAATAGTGGCATGCCTAGAGGTAAAATCAACCACTGTGGCTTGTTTAGCTGTAAAAAAAACTACCAAGACTTAATTTTTAGAAAAATGTATTGTTTGGGGGCTTTTCTTAACGCAAAGGCAAGCCATTACTAACAGAAAAAAACAATAAAAATCCACCAGTGATAACACTTCTCTGTTTTCAGGGGTCATATTCTAGAGATACATGTCCTAGCCACTCTGTAAAATTCATTCTCTGACATTACCAGAAAAATCTCATGAGCATTTGAGTACTCAAAGGAATGCTTTTCCAACAGTCTCAAACTAAAATCAAGTGGTCTAAGATCTGAAAATCACAGTAACACATCAAATCTTTCAAAAACCTAAGTATAACTGAGAAAACAGAGTAGAAAGGAAGAATATGCTACACCATGTTTGCCTTGGTAATTTCAGTCAGTGTAGTTAGAGTAAGTTCTTAGTTAGATTGTACATTTCCATATATGGCATCGATTAAAGTCCAAGTAGAAGATATTTGAATACTGCTGTGCTAACTAACATGGTCCTGGACTTTCAACATTGTTAATTCAAGCAGCTGGAAGAGAGTAGAAAATCAGGAAGTGGAAAAAATTCTTCACTGAAAGGGTCATTAGGCAGTGGAACGATCTGCCCAGGGAGGTGGTTGAGTCACATTCCCTGGAGGTGTTTAAGGTGCAGATGGATGAGGTACTGAGGGGCATGGTTTAGAGATTGGTGGGAATGGTTGGACTAGATGGTCCAGTGGGTCTCTTCCAAGCTAGTTATTCTATGGTTCTATGATTCTTTATAGCTAACTCAGTATTTTTACATAAGGATTAAAGTACTTTTTCCTAAAAGCATCACAATTATGTTACAAGCTAGAAAGATACACTGCTGCTGCTACAGTATAATCCACTGCTACAAAACACAGTGATAAACCTATCCAAACTTGCAATAACGTTTTGAAGAAGTTCAAAACCAGTCTTCTCTGTTTTCATGATACCTTTCCAATGAATGTGAAGCTCTGTAAATTCTTACATACTGAGATTATAAGTGAACATGTCCCAGGGACCTATAAAACTAGTACCCAATATCAAAGCAAGCTAAAGGCTTCTCAACAGAATAGACATAATTCTTGGGTTCAGTGACAGCAAAGACAAAGAACTATAGTGGGGAAGGAATCATCAGATACTTCTGTTCTTGCGTTGGGGCTGGTAGCCTCTTTATCCCCTCTCTCAACAACTTTCAGCAAAGCCTGTATGCATATTGTTATTTAAAAAAAAAATCCAGAAGCTTTATTTCACTCTCCTAAAGCGCTTCTTTCAGTAGTGAAGGACGTTGCCTACTGCACAATATCTTTGCAGGCATGCACCAATGTTGAGCTTGCACACCGGTCACTCGTACAAATACCATCTATATAAATAATATTTTAGGTTCTATAATGAAAAAATTTCTTGAAAAATTTAGGTCCCTTAAAAAAAAAAACACCACCAAGAACAACCACCAAAAAAACCCCAACCCAAACAATGCAAGCTCACACTTTTACCTTGTGGTTTTCTCTCTCTCAAACTTGTATTTCCTTTCCACTCTATGCTCACCTAGCAAATTAAAAGGCAACTCTTTCTTCATAGACACAGAAAAAAAATTTTTAAAAAGCACTACTAAACTGCTGTGTCCTGTTTTAGAAAGATTCTAGTGAAGTATTACCACAGATGTCAATTGCAGGGTCCTCAGTATTTAATCACAATACTAGGATCATATTTAGAATTCCCTATAAAACCCAAAGAAGCTCGATCTCTTTTTAAAAACAAAAAAAAAAGCGCCAACAAAAACCCCAACAACATATGGAGAAAGGCAGTCACTTGAAATTCCCTGTGTTTATTTGTTTATCTTATTGTGTATGGCCTAGTTCCACTAAAAGCCAAACTCAGTAAGGGCTGACCATCTACAAACCTCTGCCTAGTCCCATGGCACTGACTCTAACATGATGCTTGTACATACAAGAAAGTTTCTACATAATCAGCTATGGCATAATCTATAACTACACCATCCCTAAATACAATCAGTGGGACAGTGAAGTATTAATTTTTACTACCAAATAGGTTTATTAAACTGTAAGCACTTTCCAAACTCAAGACTAACAAAACCATGGAAAAAACCAGGGACCACAGGCACCCTTCATGGAGAGAGGAGCAGGAAGAGAATAAAAATTGTTTTACAAGATTTTCTGATCAGGAAATGGGGAAAACAAAAGGCTGCTGCCCTGCCCTCATTTCAAAAGCTTTTTATTTTTCAATTCTGGAAGCTGAAGTACATTAGCAGGTGAGCAAGACTTCTGTGAGAAGAAGAGCAATAAGAAGGCAACAGGTAGAATAAATACATAAAGCTTTCAGATTTGAGGAAAGTTTTCATTAAACTTTCTATAGGAAGCAAAGGTTTGTACAGGGAACAACTTAATTTATGCCTATTCATCTACTTCCCTGCTAAAAACTATAGACGAGATAATATAATCAGTTGCACAGACTGGCAGAGCTCAAACATGACCTCTGATAATTTATTCATCATTTAGAATTGCACGTGAGGTGTAATTTACCTTAGCGCTTTTTGTAAAGTGTAAGTATTTTCCTTGATTCTGACAAGCTAAGTTTAAAAATATTGTCAAACTTCAAATTCATTACATACATAAAACATTTTATTGATAAATAACACTTAGGTAATTATGCAACCTCCTGGTTCTTTATGCAAGTTTCATATGATACATAATAAAAGGGCTTTTTTTCTTAATTAAATCAGCGACCACACACTCAAGCAACCTTACCACAACAAATCTATTTGTGTATGCATTGAATAAAAGCAAATTAAACATATAAACACACTGCAGAACTTATTTCATGAAAGGCTTTATTATAAGCAGTACGAAAAGCACTTTCTAAAGCACTTTAAGAAACACTTTGACAGTGCGCATTAAAAGATAGATATAAAGGAAGGTTGATACCTTCTCCCAATCCATACATAGATCCGAGCATCACTGTAGTAAAGAGTGCAGATCTGTTTTTTATTTCAGATGTACCAGTAAGATTAAATTGATCCTTGCTCATTGTACCATATAAAAATCAACAGAAAAGCTAGAAAACGTGGAAAAAACTATGTAAACTGCCGAGGAAAAAGGTCACAAATACATGTAGTTTGAGCAAGAAGGAAAAGCCTTCTCTCCAAATACCTACATATACCCCTTCTACTCCGATTCAACAGTTATGAAGAGTTCCTTATGATTTCAAGAAATAGGGATATGCCAAAAGCAGTATGCTGAAAAGAAATAAGGGCTGGCATAGCCACAGAGCTCAGCTCGCATAGCCTGCTAGAACAGAAACCTATGAAGTCAAACCTGATATTCCTACAAATAACTTTGACATTTCCTTCTTTAAAGTATAATAGAACAAAAGTTTGTCCTGTTGAACTGGACCAGTGAATTTATAAACCAAAACCACACAACAAAAAGGTCAGTGTTAGCCTCCCAACACCTCTTATTTGTTACCCCACTGCAGCCAGGTGCCCCTTTCCACCCAGCTGCCACTGGCAGACCCCCTCCCACCACTTTGATACTCAGGGAAGCTCTGGATAGGCAGCTCCAGGCATTTAACCAAACATTTAAATTAGGGCAGCAAATATTATTTCCAATAATAATAACAACAACTAATGAAACCAATTTGGGGTTTTAAGCCTTTACACATATGCTCATCAGCAGAAGAATCCTTCCCAACCTGAAAGGTCCAAAAACAGTACAGAATGCCAAAGCTGAGAAGATGCTGTTTACCTGGAGTGCAGGTGGAACTGTTTGCTACTTCTCCCTCCTTCAGGTCCCCTCCCAGTACCCGTCTACCAGCCCACGAGCAGCTTCAGGGAAAGTGCAGCCTTGGCTGCCCACAAAGGGCGGATGGGGAACACTGAAGGACAGGAATCAGGTAGCAGCTACTATAGGCCCATTAAGATGATAAGAGGGCTGGAGCACCTCCTGTATGGGGACAGACTGAGAGAGTTGGGTGTTGTTCAGCCTAGAGGAGGCTCCAGAGAGACCTTATAGCAGCCTTCCAGCACTTAAAGGAAACCTGCAGGAAAGCTGAGGAGGGGTTCTTTATCTGGCAGTGCAGTGACAGTAGTTACCATTACAAAAAGCGGAATATTTTTAATTTAAGCTAAAGCAGGGTTAAGTTTCATCTAAATAATTGTAATTTTTTTTTAAAAATTAGACAGAATGTCCCTCCAATAGCATGTTTTCTTTCAAACATGCTTTTTTTCCCAGACATTGTTAATTCTTTGAAGACAATAGCATCTTGTACGAAGTATGACCTGTGCTGAACAGACATTTCTTCCTCTGTAATCACCTCTGTTGGGAGTCTTTCTCTATCTTGAATGCAAGGTCAAGCAAAGGGCTGGAGCCAGCTCCAAATCAGCAAGAGATTTGACCGTTGTGAAGTTCATAACAACATTAAAATTAGTCCTTGGAGAATAATAGAATATGGATAAGATTTCTGGGAAAAATTATACATATGCATGTAAGTGGTTAATATATGCTGTCCCCTGCTCACCTTGCTGCACATGACTGCTGGAGATCACTCCCTCATGTTGCCCAGACCTGAAAAAGGATGCTTGTTTTCTAAAACTCCAAAAAGTCTTAGGGAGTTTTATTTGCCAGCATTTTATTGTGTCCCTTTGAGCAACCTGACCCAGTGGGAGGAACTCGACAACCCTTACGGTCCCTTCTAACTGAAACCATACTATGATTAATGGAATGGAGGACTACAAAGATGATAGAGGGCTGGAGCACCTCCCATATGAGGACAGGCTGCAAGAGTCGGGGTTGCTCGGCCTGGAGAAGGCTCCGAGGAGAATTTATGGCAACCTTCCAGTACCTGAAGGGGCTACAGGAAAGCTGAGGAAGCACTTTTTACAAAGGCTTGTAGTGACAGGACGAGGTATAAACTGGAGAGGAGCATATTTAAACTAGACATAAGGAGGAATTTCTTCACGATGAGGGTGGTGAAGCACTGGCACAGGTTGCCCAGGGAAGCTGTGGCTGCCCCATCACTGGAGGTGTTCAGGGCCAGGTTGGACAGGACTTTGAGCAGCCTGGTCCGGTGCGAGATGTCCGGAACTGGATGGGCTTCGAGGTCCCTTCCAACCCAAACCGTTATCCGATTAAAATTAGCCCTTAGAAAGTAACAACCCACGCACGAGTGAGAAACACCGCCTACCCGCAGCTCCTGCCCCGCAGCATGGAGGCGACGCCCACCCCGCCCCAACCGCGACCCTGCGGCGCTCCCGCCCCGCCCCGCGGGCTCCCCCTACCTGTCGCAGCAGCCGCCACCGCGCTCCGGCTGCCCCCGCGCCGCTCGCCTCATCCCTCCCGGCGCCCGGTTGGCGCACGGAGCCGGCGGCCTCGGCCATGTGGCGGCAGGAGCGCGCAGGGCCGCCCCCGGGCAGGCCAGGACGCGGCAGCCGAGCCTCCCGCTGCTGCCGGGACCAGCCTGGCTACGGCTCGGCAGGGAGGGTGTGGGCGGCCATCTTTGTTTAGGGCAGCGCTCAGTGTTTGGGGGGGGTCGGCAGGGAGAAAGGAGGAGCACGCCGCTGCGCTACGCCCGGTTCTCTTCAGGCGCGGTGTGGGGAGAGGGAGAGCGCCTCGCAAACGCCTCGTCCGAAGCTGCTGCGGGAGGGAGGGAGAGAAGGGAAACGAAATCATGCCTTGAAGAGGGAGAGGTTTAGAGGAAGGGTCCTTCTGCGTCGCGTGACGTCACCGGCGCGCCCGGCTGTAGCTCCCGGCTGCCATCTTGGCTGCGGGCAGAAGGGAGAGCCGGGCAGGGCTTTGCGGGGAGCGGGGCTGGGCTGGGGAAAAAAAGAGCCGGGAGCTTGGCTCCGTAGAGCCTCGAACCTGCCAGGCGTTCTGGCGGCTGCTGACCGCTTGCCCTCTCGAGATAAAGTGGTTTTATTGCCACGCGATACTTTCCAAGGGGCAAAAGGCTTATAGAAAAACCTTCCCGGCTTTCGGTTCTTCAGCATTTAAGCGTGAGCGGTTGCACCTTCCTTTCTCTTCATTGGTAGTTTCACTGAACTTAAGCTTTCAGCCGCCAGGAACCACGTTTTGGAGTAAAGTAGCAGATTGAAGGTGAGCTAAGCTGTGTCTCCTGGTTGTTGAGAAACAGCTTGCTTTTTGCTGTTTCTCTTCCTCTTATTTGCCTAATGAATCACTTTCATCTCTTGGAAAGAGGGAGCTTTACCTTCAGTTAATGTGATGTGCATGTCGTGTCATTTCACCCTTACACAGGGCAGATGATCAAGACATTGGGGTTTTCTGAAGTTTCAGGTTGACTTTCAAGAAATGAAGGTTAGGACGCCACATATTGCACTACGAAATCTTCTCCAAGGGCTGAGCTTCAGCATCAGATACTACTCTAAGAGTAAACGTCTTCAAACAGTATGTCTCCCTAGTAAAATAAAGCCCCCAAAATGCCCCATCCTGGACTGTTCAGGACATACACTCACACAGAGGACTGTGCCACCTGGAAGCATCCTGCTGTGGAGATACTTTTCCTGCAAGGTATGCTGTTTAAGTATAGACCTAATGTCACCAAGCCTCCTGGCACATCTGTTAAGGAAGCTTGTAGTGATAGGATGAGGGGGGAATGGTTAAAAACAGGAGAGGGGCAGATTTAGACTAGACATAAGGAGGAATTTCTTCACGATGGGGAGTAGTGAGGCACTGGCACAGGTTGCCCAGGGAAGCTGTGGATGCCCCATCCCTGGAGGTGTTCAAGGCCAGGTTGGATGGGGCCTTGGGCAGCCTGATCTGGTAGGAGGTGTCCCTGCCCGTGCCAGTGGGGTGGAAACTAGATGATCTTTAAGGTCCCTTCCAACCCAAACTATTCTATGATTCTACGTGCTTCAGAAATGTCTAGGAAAGTTTTTTTTCCCAATGGATTCAAACCAGAGAGAAATACTAGAATTTCAGTTACATTCAAAGACATATGCTGTTCAGCTTTCCAATACTGCTTTGATGTAAAGTTGCATTCTGGTTATTTTCCTGCTGTGGCAACTTTTGAAAAATTGGTATCTTCCTGATAGATGCAGATAAAGTGTCAGGAGAAAACTGCAGGGAGAGATCAGCTAGTGGAGAGGCAGAGTATTCAAACCGACGACGCATGATTTAACTGTTGTGAGCTGGGTCAACAAAACTTTCCCTTTCCTGTGCACTATATTAAATATTAAAATAGTCTATTGGCTTCACATGTGTTAAACTATAGTTTAAAAGGCACTTTGATTTATTTCTGAAAGTAAATATTCTGTCAATCAGTGGCAGTGTAACATGCACAAAGTCAGAAAGTGGTCTGAAATAATGTTAGGTCTTCTGTTCCTATGTTTCTAATACAGAGTTTGCTAAAAGTATTGTAAAAGCTTCCCTGCAGTATGACAACTGATAAACTGATATATATAATGCTTTAAAAGTGTTTAGGTTTATTTTATCGTAAAGATGTTTTCAGATGGATGTGCGATTGTTACAAAATTGTTTCAAGTTGATGATGTTTCTTAAAAGGGGAGCCAAAGATCACATTGTTGTAACCCTTTTATTTCTAACCATAATGTAAATGGTTCCTAAGTTTACTTCTAAAAAGTAAACAAGGAGAAGGTAGGAAGTCTTGATAGATGAGAATGTGTGGTTCTGTTTGTTTATTGGCAGGTCACTAACACATTTAGAAAAGCAGGTCTATGATACTAGTTCCAGGATACAAATAAGTGGTTTTCATCTAACAGGAAGCCGTACCTGTTTACTTTGGAGTAAATGTTTGCAAGATGATTATTGTTGATCTTCTGCTAACCTCAAAATCTGTCTAGATGCTCTTCTAGTTGAGTTGTTTTCTCTCAGGCAGCAAGGTGTGCAGTAACTCAAATATATACCAACACTGGCCACTAGCTCTGTATACTATTTCCAAGTAAATATAGTGGGAACTGCTGAAAACAAAAGGAAGGGGAATCATCCAAAGATTCATAAAGTGTGGGACTTGCCAAAATAAGTTGTGGAAGCTAAAATTTTACGTAGGTCCAGGGAGAGGTGATACATGTATATGAAAGAGACTTCTGAAATACTCAGAAATGACGTTTAGCTGAGGAAATTCCTGAACTAAAATCATTGAAGGCTTGGGGAATACCTATTTGGGAATATCATCTGTGCTTGTCCCATCCTTACGCTTTCCTAACTATCCATTTGTGGCCACTGGAGGGTTTTGTTTGCTAGCTTATGGTTTGAGAAAAATTGTGTAGTTTTTAGAGCAATTTTTGCAGTGACTGGGAAGGATGTGGTATGACTAACACATCCTGCAACTTCTTTGTCTTGACCAGTTACACATGGTTTCTTTGACTTGTGATTCTTATTGGATATACTAAGTTAGAGGGATCATTGGTCTGAACCAGTGAGTGCTCCTGTATGTGATTTTGGGACCCGGAGCAGAAAGTTTCTCCTCCTTTCAAAGTCTACTTGTAACATTTACATTTTAGATCTCTTGCATTGCTGAAGGCAGACCAGGAACAAACCAACCATTCTTGATGCAAAGCGAAGAAGGGGTAAAAAAGTATGTGCTGTATTTTAAGTTCAGACCTGTTCACGTAGTACAGGGAATGTTATGAAACGCTACTTTGTGTGATCTGTGCAGTGTTATCTGCTATAATATGTGCTGTTAAGCTTATTATGGAATCAAACGAGATTTTACAGCAAGCAAAAATATGTAGCGTTGTGCTAGCAGTTTTAACACCTTTTTACAAGACACGACAGCTTTGTTGGCAGTAAGGTAGCAGTAGCCTGCTCATGGATCATGGAAAACCAGATCCTTGGGCTCATTCTTGATAAAATTCTTGCAGAATTCATATCAATTCGCTGCTTCACTTCATTCTGTACCCTATGAACATCTATACTAACGCTTTAGAGGAGATAGAACAAGAACCTTAACAAACTGGTAGGACTCCTAGGTACAGGGGCAAAGATGTGGGCAGCATTCTTGTATAGGGAAGGAAATGAGAAATTATACTCACTCTGAAGACAGGAAAATCATGAGATAACACCTCTGAAAAAAGAAAAATATAACAGAATTCCATAAAAATTAACTAAGAAATATTTCTAGAATATGAACAAACAAATTTACACATAGTCAATTATGAACATATGTTAATAGTAAATACTGAAAAGACGACCTCAATAAATATGTCGAGTAAAGCACATTGGATAATGCCTCCCTAGAAGATCAGGAAGAATTGAAAACAAAACTTTGTTCTGGCTGTGGTTTTACATTTTAATGGCACATACTGTTGTATTAATTCAAAGTTGGTTTTGGCTCTGTAGCTCAGGAAATATTGTCCCAATATATTCATCTTGGAGTACAGAGTGCTTGCTTGTAGCCATTGTTGGTTTTCCTTACTTAGCAGGAAGAAATAAAAATCCCTTCCAAAAGGAAGCAAAATACATCCATAATAACATCAGAGCCTTTATACAAGAATCTTCTGAAATCAGAGCAGAAAAACTGGAATGATGTTTCAGCAAGGTACAAAGCTATGACAAAAAGAATCAAGGAAAAATTAGAAGAATTGCACAACAAGTATACCTTCAGTTTGGCAAGCCCAAGGGTAAGTGGCAAAAAACATACATCTCTCATGACTGAGTACAAATAAAAGGCGGTGAAGCCATTCCTGCTATAAAGCACTGATTTTCTTACTGATGGTGGTAATTTTGAATGTTTTAATACTTGTGGATAGTAACAACATGTATTTAGAACAGCTTATACCTATTATGATAGTATATTTACCTTAATTTCACCATAGGCAAAAGCAAGAAAAGACACAATAATCATGTGACTTCTTGATAAAGAATACAAGACATTGTAATTTACAAGAGCAACTGAAGGTAATCTGAGCCTTTTGTTAAATTTAGGGCAAGTTAGCCTAAGGATCCTAGCTTTGAAAGAACCTTTCTGGTGTTTGCAGTTCCTTCTTTAGTATCAAATATATGTTCTATATTCTGTCATGTGTATTTTAGAGCTGTGTTCTACAGAACAGTGACTATAGAGATTCTAAGGAAACAGTCTAACTATATGTTGGAGTTGAAATGTGTTTCTTTTGTATTAAACAGATCAAGTTTGGCAACAATGTGTACTTTGAAGAGGATGGCTGCATATTTCTTTCGAAAGCAGGTGATGGTAAGGGATTTCTCTTGGTAACACAGTATGCTTGTTAAAAATGCTGCACATGTATAGGCTAGTGTACTTCTCATACACTAAAGCTTAATTGCTCTGTTTCTTAGAATAACTAATCTAAAAATACTTCTGTAAAATTCTTTAATGATGGTTAATTCTAGAATCCTGAATCTGAAAAGGTGAGGTGAAGAGAATTAGGGAATAGTATATACTGATACTAAGGCAAGTTTATGGAGAGGACAGAGAGAAGTAATTCTCCTCAGAGCCTTAACATTTTGAAAAAGAAAAAGCACATTCATGCTTTTTTATTTCTGAAGGGGTGGGGGAAAAGAGGTATTAATTATATGTCGTAAAAACAACTGTTCTGTAGGTATCTGAACTTTAAGATATTTTTTAGGGGCCAAGGTCTACACTTTAAAAATGTTCTTAATAATACCTAGAAAACTTTTTTCCCCCACCTGGAACTGTAATTTATTTATTTATTTATTTTTACAAAGTGCTTTTGCAAACGGCTTGCAAGACAAATATTTGGTGTTAATAAATTTCAGTAGTATGTTTGTGAATATTGCAGGCAGAGCTGTTAAATACAGGCATTGACAACTGCTGTTCATTCTGACAGTGTCTTAATTAGAGGATTTCTTTGCTATATCTTTTTGGTTTGGTTTGGTTTGCTTTTTTTACATAGTAGATGAAGGAAGTGTTGACCTTTTATTCAGTACTGAAGATCATGGCTTTTCTAATGCCTTCATTCGACGAATGAGAATTTCACCAAATGAAACATACATGGCTATTGGCTTAAAAAGTGAAAATTCTGAAGAGGCAACCTGCATTATTCTGAAACTGGGTCATTTTCCTGCCATGGAAAAAGTAATTCCAAATGTATTTAGTTTTGGTAAGTTGCTTATAAATACTATATGTGTCACCAGCTTTCCATACTTTTTTGTTTGTTTATAAAATATTTTACTACTGGGAGGCGGGGAACAACACAACATTTTTAGATTTAATCCTTATAGCTGTTGAGTTCTTTCTATAAGATTTCTTCCACACTACAAAATTACAAGTTACCTGATGTGGTAATAGTGGCTGTTTTCATGATACAAGTTTTCCTTCATTTTAAACAAGCATTTATGTTTGAACAGTCATGCATATAATTATTTTTATTTAATTCAGTATGCCTCTTTAAGAAGTTACTGACAACTACAGCTGAACTCGCTGATAGCTGTAGGCACTTAGCTTCATTGAAGAGTGTGCAAGTGCTGCCTACTCTTAAATATTGGCTGGAATTTCAAATGGACTCTGGGATGGGGAGGTCACAGTTCAGGCCCCAAGAAGTCAGTCAGGCCTTGAGTCAGTTCTTTCAGAATACATTACAGAACTTTGCCTTGCAAACAGCAAGTTAGCAGAGGTAAGCTTAGGATATTTGATAGGATATGAATAGGATATTTTTCTTTTTTTAATGGTATGTTAAGAGAACATAGCAAAAGGAGTGCAATAGCAGGTATACAAGTTCCATATCTTCTGGTTTGGATTGTATTGTTAAATGTCATCATTAACAATAAACATTTTACCTGAGCAGGGCAAGAATTTATAACTAGGTAAAACTTCCTAGTTACAAAAAAGAAAACTAAAAAGAATTTGATGTGGTGTTTACATGATTGAAGTTTATCATGCCTGTTGAAAACTAGTAAGGTTTTTCACTATAGTCAGTTTGGAAATGTATGTAGATTTGTCTGTAAGAATCAATACATTTAAGAAACCAGCTCCCTGTTGCCTACATAGGTGTGACAGATGATGTCAGATAATAAGAGTACAGAAATGACTATCAGAATGGTAGACATTACGCCCATTTTGTATACTTACTCAGGCATAAGCAAGTTACAGAGGTATGAAGTACAGAGGGAACTCCATCATGAGCAAGAGAATTAGGTCCTATGACCACTTGCAAAGTATCTGCTTGTTTGTATAATATGCAATAGCAAGTAAACCAGTAGAAGTTCTTGAAAATTTTCATCTGCTAGGCTATAGAAGAACTTTGATTTCCCTTCTAAAGTCTCGTCTTCATCATTAACCCTCAGCTGAATCCCACCTTTTTCAGCATTGGGTCCAGTGTTCATGGAGCTCCATTTTCTCTCAGTAATAGTATGTACTGTTCCAAATTTGATATGCATTTGTCTTTTCCAGAATGGGCTACCAGTGATGTTCTGTATTACACAAGTCAGAAGGACCTTAAATGCCAGAATGTGTTTATGACCACTTTCACTGATCAGAAACATACTAAGTTAGTTTATACAGAACAAGATCCGAGGTAATATTTGCTTAAAATATAGCAAGTCCTTTATGTATTCTAGAGTATTTTATATGTACAATATAACTGTTTTGGAAAACAAATTCTTCCAGATCATATTCTAAATGATAAAAGGCATTTTTAAGTTGTGTTCTGCTGACAGTTGTGTCTTGTGCAGTCTGAGAGTGTGCTCTGTTCTCCTCTTGATATGTATTCAACAGAGATTTAACTTCCCTCTCTTACCTCATGAGTTCAGCTGAGTTTATAAATGTCAAGGTCAGTCTTAGGTCAGGGTGTCCTTTAATGAATGTGTGACAGTTTCATACAGGGTAAATCAGACTGTGGATTTCTTTTTGTTTTCTCTGCTATTGATGTCTGATACATCTTTTAAAAAAAACATAGAAGTTCAGGCTAATTCTTGCTCTGGGTAATGGATGAGCAAAATCGTTACAGCATTCCCAGAGACAGAACTATTGTTGACTGAATACCCTCTCAATAACCTTTCTTTAGGTAGTGGTTTAGGAAGACACAAGCAAGGCTCTTGCTAAACTGAGTGCAGAGCAGGTTTTTCAGCCCTGTAGCATGTGGTAGATTTATACAGCATTGCATGAATGTTTGTGATTTTTCTTAATTCAAGTTACATATTCAGTAAAGAATTTTCAAATATACTTTAATCTAAGAAAAAAAACCCAAAACAAGCGAGAAGATCTGCAGTTGTGATGGAGTAACGGGATCCTTTTGTTTCAGCTGCATTTGATGCATACTTTTGGAAAATCAAGTTGCACTGACCTGACACTTCCCCACAGGGAAACTGTTGGCATAATTCTGAAGGTCATAGTCATTACAGTAAATCTACAAGAAACTTACTCTAAAGGTTCATGTGCTATTGCATCTCATAACTGAACCCCCTTATTCACGGAGATGGCAAGACATTCTTTTGTATTACCATTCAGCAGACCCATTCTATGCCTCACCAGCTCTTTTAGTTGCAATCAAATATTTTTTTTTAAAGCTGAATTTTTTAAAATTTCTTTTTTAAAAAAGCTGCATAGACAAAAATTGTAACGTCAAGGTCAAAAGTCCTTGGGGAGAAGTGTGATCTGTATTTCAGCTTGATGCTCTTAGAGTCAGCAAAGCTGAACTGTTGGAATCTCTACTGAATGCAGTGCTGCATTCTTGCTTGCTTTGTGTGTATTAGGGAGGCAGGAGGCTGATTCTTTGCAGACTTTAGATCCCCTGCTGTGCTTGTCCTCCTAAAAATGTCAAGAAGGTGCAATTAGAAAAAACTCCAAAGAAATTGGAGTTTCTCCACTTGAAAATAACTAAAGGCACTGCAAATGCTATCTACAGCACCCCTTCTTCACAAGTCAAATATTTTGAGGTCTAAATGGATCATTATTGCAGTCAGTGTCCAATCTGTGTAATGCAGGTTATGGTACTCAGCCTTGCCATTTCTTGATGAAATCTTCTGGATTATTGTGTTTCGCCTTTAGAGACATGCAGTCTTAAAGATTCAGAGTGGTAAAGAAACTGACATGTGACATTCTGTTTAATTAGGATGACTTAGAGAAATTTGAATCTTAATTTCAGCCTGAACTTGTCTAATATTCACATTCATTAGTTCTATTTTCTGTTTTTAGATTTTAGAAGCATTTTAAACCAGTAGATAGGTCTAGGTTCTTAGTTGTAAAACCTAGTTTCCAGCTTCATCAGTGCTACACTGTCTGTCATGTATCCTAATTGCTGTAGACCGTGTTAGGTCAGTAATGTTTAGGCTTTTTATCAATGTATCTCTAGAGCATGTCCAGAGAAGAATGACAAAGCTGGTGAAGGGGCTGGAGAACAAGTCTTATGAGGAGCAGCAGAGGGAACTGGGGTTGTTTAGCCTGGAGAAGAGGAGGCTGAGAGGANCTTTATTATAGCTCTTATTTTTCTTTTGTTATTGCTGTTCCCACATGATGACCCTTATTAACTTTAATTATCCATTTTTCCTTTTTTGTAAAAGTCATGAGGTCAATAGTGTGTTCCACATTTTGCCTGAATTTTAAAGCATACGTACATAAATGAGCTTCCAGTCTATCTCAGTGATGCCAAAACCTAGATTCACGTGAGCAGCAACTGAACTGCTTTCCTTGCAGATTTCAGGTTCCACACGAGAGACTGTGGGGTTTTGAATTCCAGGATAAATGCAGCAGGAGTGGGTTTGTGAATCAAATAGTCTGGAATTTCTCCACCCTGCTTACAAGCATGCTGTTTCTTACCTTGCAGGTAGAAGCCCATGGTACTGGAACAAGCAATGTCTTTTTAAAATACTAATCAAGTTTAAGCTTTTATTTCTTAATTATTCCTTACAGATTCTTTGTGGATCTACATTGCACAAAAGATAGGCGTTTTCTCACTATCAACAGCAACAGTAAGACCACCTCAGAAGTTTGGCTGGTTGACTGTAGACATCCTTTTAAGTTACCTGCTCTTGTACAAGCACGAACAAAAGGGGTCATTTACCACATTGAGCACAGAAACAATGAGTTATATATTGTTACTACATATGGAGAACCTGCAGAATATAAGGTAATTTTAACTGTTAGTAAGATATATAGCATTCATTTGGATAGTTGTTGCAGATTATACAGAAACAGTAAGGCTGGCTTTATATTCTGTGCTTCACAGCTTACTGAAATAATTTAAGAGAATTTCAGAGTGCTGCATGGATTGAAAGATTGATAGTAGTACATGGTGTCTTGCCTGTAGCATGCCAATTTGATTCTAACTCCTTTAGCAACATCAAGAAATGAATATGCTTTAACAGTCATTTCCCATATATTAAATTTTAAGTCAGTGAGCTGAGTCTGTAAACCAAGCCACCTACAGTTTTGCTGGTTACACTGAATGCACTTACTGCATGAAAGTCTTCTACAAAGTAATCTATAAGAATTTAACTTATTTTCCAAATGTTATTGAATTGCTCTTCCATTTTGCCCAAGTAAAAAGAGTTTTAAACCCTCCAGTTTTAGTCAGGTAAAACCCTTGAATACAAACTAAGAATTTTTTACATTACAGATGTTGCATGCAATCACCTCTGTGTCTGTACAACTAATTTGTAAGTCTTACTACATCTTAGTAATGCAAGGTTGGTTTCTCTTAATATAGCTGATGAAGGCACCAGTAGCTTCCAGTGGCATGGAGAACTGGCAGTTAGTTTATGCACTGGAGAAGAAAACCAAGCTAGTAGACCTGGAGATGTTCAGTGATCACTGTATTATGTTCCTGAAGAATGCTGGTCATCTTTACTTAAACGTGCTTTCTTTTGTTTCACATTCAGTCCAGTCAATAAAGGTATGTCTTAGCTTGGCTTAAGCAAGAGTAATATTTTTCCAGCACTATTTAATTTTTTAACTTAACATTCTAAGGAAAGCAAGGACAAATTCCAAGAGTAGAAACGGTCTGGAAACTATAATACTGACAAGTTTGTCATTATATCTACTTGTATTACCTGTGGTTGTTCTTCAGGATTTCATGTGGTGGTTATTGTAGCACTTTGAAAGTTAAAGTGCAGCTATCCTATAAGTCAGTTCTTTCCTCAACATATTACAGTCAAGCTCTTTACAGTACAGCTCATTTCTAACGTAAAATAGGACTAGATTCCTTACATGCTCTACTTAGTTTTACTGGGCCTATTTTTGGTTACACTCATTAAGGGTAAGCAAGGAAATAAGCCCAGCATTCTCGCAGAAGAAAGATAGAACATTCAGAAGATAAGTATGGATATGGACCCAGAATAAGTGGGAAGAGTTGATATTGCAATACAATTTGTGCAAAGTATTTCTTCACTTCTCTAGTTGTTACTAAATACTTGTGGATGAAAAACAGTCACTCCATTCAAAACCATGATTTTTGGAGACCATTCAGACAAAATATTTAATTAATTTGTTTGCCTGATAAATACAATCTAAACTACTCACAGGTTAACTTCAACAAACTACCAATGCTACATTCTATATGTCTGCTACAAAAAAACCCCAATCAAAGTACGCTGTATGGTCTCTGAAACCATCATTTTTGCAAACGGTCATAGTTTATTCAGAAAAGGTCTGCAGTTATTCTGGAGAACTTGGACTTCTGCTGCCATTTCAGAATTCTCTAGCAACCATACCCAAGTAAGTAGTGGTCTGGCAGAGGGTTTGACTACATCCCTGCTGCTCTCAAAGAATGAATCTTGATTTCTTTTATTCGTAGCAGAGTTGAAAATCTTAAATATAATAGCAGTAAGTGTCTGAGGTTGAATGTGCCAGGAAAAGGTTTTGTTCTTCACAATGGCTGGCACTAGGAACAAAGTTAAGAGAGGCAGGGGTTTTCAATGGCTTAGCATTACTGAGCTAAATCGCAGCAAAGCATAACAACTGACGTGGATTTGGCTGTATAACATGTTGAAGTAGGACTGGAAATCAGAGGTAAAATAGGATCTAAAAAATAAAAATGGTGCAGAATAATTTCAAAGAACGTTTTAATTTTTAAAAGTACGCTGATGCCCATTTTAAATTGAATTTGGACTTATTTTTCTTCTTTTATTTCATTGTTGAACTTTACCCCGTGGCCTTTGGCAAAGTTTTCCCCTAAGTCTTTTACTTTTTGACTGTTTCAGTACTGAATTTAAGAGAAATACATACAAACTGAAGACAAGTAGCTTGATAATCAAAATCTTTCCCTCTGAAGGACACACTAGGCAAAATTTACATAAGCAGTATAAGGATCTTACTTGAAATGCTGTGTTTTCTCAGCTACCTACATGGGCCTGTGAATTTGAATTGGAATCTCGTCCTGAACATACCACCAGCACTTGCTATTTTCAGCTCACCTCCCCAGTACAACCCCCTAAGTGTTTTGCATATTCATTTAAAGAAAATAATCTCATTGAACAAGCTGTGCAAGAGGTACCAATTATTTTGAATTATCACACCACACGTTTACTAGCTAAAAGTGAGGTAAGATTTTTCAGTCCTTTTCCCATTCCTTTTATTCTTCCCTTTCTCCTCATCCATTTAAAGAAAATGCATTTGGCAGGGAATAGAGATTAAAAACATAAAGAGCAGTTGGTGCTATAGTTACTGAACAGTGGGTGTTTTCTTCAGTGCTGTAGAGAACAAGAAAGAGTCACGATAAGGGTTTTGGGTTTTTTTCCATTAACCTGGGTATACTAGAGAAGATAACAGTATACAATGAGTTAAGAATCTTTGAACAATATAACTTAGATTTGCTAGTTGATGTATGGTATCATGCTCTCCATGATAAACTAAGAACATGCCAGCTATTGAAAAGAGCATCCCACAACCAGCTGCACAGTATAGAACAAGAAATGAAAGTTTTAACAGCCTGAGTTTAAACAATTGGAGATGTTAATAAAAAGTTTGTGCTTTAGTAAGTGGTAAACTATTTAGTTAATAGATATTTTTGGTGTTAAAGGGGAAAGGAAGGCTTGGGTGCTTTGGTAGTCTAAAAACTCCTCAGGTGTTGCACTTAAATGAATTTTGTACTCTGCATCCATAAGTCTACACAGCAGAGGTTTGGTCTCTTGCTTTATTTTTCAAGAGTGCTTTCTACATGTTAAGTGAAAAAAAATTACTGTAATCAAAAAACGACATTTTAAAATAAATAATTGAAGTTTTCATTGCCATGCGTCATTGAGATTTCTGAAATGTCCTTTATTGTAAAATACTCCTTAATTTCCAGGATGAAACTTTGGTGCCAATTACAGTTTTTCATAATATGAATTCTAAAGAGCTTCACAGGAAACCACTTCTTGTTCATGTATATGGAGCTTATGGCATAGATTTGAACATGACCTTTAAAGAAGAAAAGCTGATGTTGGTTGAAGAGGGTTGGATATTAGCATATTGCCATGTTAGGTAAGTCAAATAAGAAATTGAATTAAGAATTTAATCTGTAGGATATACAGGTATTTCTTGATATGCAACTGAAGAGGTGCAGAAATAGTTTTTCACGAAGCTATAACTAATTCTTCATGCTTTTCACTTCCATCTCTTGTAGTTTATTTTTAAAGTAGTTTTTAACACAAAATATAAATTTTCCTCAGGGAAAAAAATTATACTTTTAAGACCACGTACCACATTTAGGTTTCTTAAATCAACAGGATGGTTGTATAAAACTTCTACTCTTTTGAAGTCTCAGTACTCCTTGTCTCATTTTACCTCAAGAAAAACTTTGATAATGTTCAGATTACAATGACATGCTACCTCCCTGTTTTTCTGTGGGCATTGTGTACTAATGTTCAGTTTGTGTCTCCTAAAAGCCATTTTCCTTCTATAACAACACCTAAGCATTTAACCTGCATCTCTTGTTCTTTTATTGGCTAAATCCTCTGTCTCTGATTTATCTACAAATCTACTATTTTATAAAAACACTATGTACAATAGGCTTCACATTTTCATTGAGACAGTAATTCAGTAGGTAAAGAAGACAACAAAAGAATCACTTTAGGGAGGGGAAGGAAGGAGGAGAACAAGCAATTGTTTGAAATACCAGTTCCAAAACAAATTCAGCATACAAATATATTCAGTCTGCTATCTTCAGTGGCAAGCATTGTGCTGTTGTTCTTCCCAACCCTCTAAGTATCTTAAGATGCACATCAGTCCTAGATTAAAATCTTCATCTGAAGATGAAACTTGACAGACTAACCAGTTAATTAATTTTAAACTTGAAATTGGAATAAGGAAATTTCAGGTGGCTTAGAACCAAAACAGCGGTTGTGTAGAAAGGAATATAAAGATTTTTTAAAATTCCATATTACAAAATGTAACATTTCAAGTAGTATTTGAAATTTATAAGCTAGAAAAAAGAAAAACTTCTCAGCATTCTAAAAATTTAAGCTATGCGGAAGACGAATCCTGAGAGTCTTCATGTGGAGCTGTGAAACACTCTTTACTATTACTGTTTTAATAAATGCTACTGTTAGTGAGTATTGCAAATGTTTATTTCTTAAGTTTCATGTATAAAAAGGTAACATGAATGTTTGATTTTATATTGCATACAGCGTAATTTCCTAAACTGGTGCTTTTCCTATGAGTTTCAGGACACATGCACGCAATGGCATAGAGTGCCCTCATGCAGTTACGATTTTCACCTATCATCATGCAAGGATATTTTTGGGGGTTGTTTTTTGGGGTTTTTTTTTCCATTTTGTGTATTTTGGCCATAAAGGAGGGTAAAGACGAACAGAAAAAAGAACAGTTAATTGGGAAGGCAAACTATGGTTTTGCAATTCTGTGGCTGCTGTTGTCTTTTCATTATGTGAAGTTTGCCAGGCAACGTTTTCCAAAGAGACTCCCATCTTGAATTGTTTTAAATTTCAGGGGTGGAGGAGAGCTAGGCCTTAGCTGGCACAAGGATGGATGTCAGCATAATAAACTCAAAGGTCTCTGTGACCTTAAGGCCTGCATCATGCTGCTGCATGAACTAGGATTTTCTCAGCCAAAATACACAGCACTAACGGCAGCCAGCGCAGGAGGAGTTCTTGCAGGAGCCCTGTGCAACACTAATCCGGAACTTGTCAGAGCCATGGTTTTACAGGTAAGGTGCTGCAAACCCTTTGGCATTAAACTGTATTTTCTGTTTCATTTTACCCGTTTTGGAATTCAGAAATATCCTAGTTCAGAATTCACCTTCCTCATTTGTTTGAGAAAACTTTTTGACCTAGGCAATTGAGGTCCTCTGTCAGATTTGCTGCCAACTGTTTTTTTTTTTTTTTTTTAATAACTTCTAAGGCTCCTTTTGTAGATGTTCTAAGTACAATGATGAAAACTCATCTCCCACTGACAATTGAAGAACAGGAAGAATGGGGAGATCCACTAGCAGATGAAAAATGTATGAAGTATATCAAAAGCTATTGTCCATACCAGAATATTAAGCCACAGGTAAAACTATGCTTTCCATATGGAATACTACAGTAATAAAGTGTAGCAGTCTATATGAAAACAATGAAAAAAAAAAAGTGCATAACTGGGAAAAGTCTATTCTACCTATTCAGTACTTTAAAACGTGGTATGTTAGAATTGTCTTAGCTGCTGCCTTCTCCTTTGGGGGGGGGGCGCTTCTGTTCTGCTGAGTTTTGCAGACTCACAGGAGGGAGAAGGTATTTTCCATTGATTAAATACCTTTTCAGAGGCAAATAGTGAAATGGAAAAAGAGCTATAGCTTTGACATTGTTATGTCAGAGGAAATCTTCTTTATTTGAAGTAATGCGTTAGCTGTGTTGCATAGCTTTATTCTGTAAAATCTTAGTATTGCAAACCAACTACTTTTTATGTGTACGAAGAGTGCAAAAGTAAACCTGAACTGCAGTTCTAAGGTGAACAATTCCATGATTATTACTCCCTTTTTTTGGTGATCATCAGCAGGCAGACATGTATCGGACCTTTATCAGTGGGGAGAGGATGATTTTGGTTACCTTTTGCAGGCCAAAATACTTTTTGCAATTAGAGTGATAAAAGTGCTTTTTTAAGAGCAGGTAATTATGTAATGGGTGCATTTTAAATATGCCATAACAAGTGGTACAGTAAGATAAATGGCGAAAAAATTATTTGCTTTATGAGAAAAATCAAGTGTCAAGTATGTAACTGGTTTTGGTTTTTTAATCTCAGTGTTATCCTTCAGTTTTTATTACGGCTTATGAAAATGATCAAAGGATACCACTAACAGGAGTTTTACGGTATGTTCAGAAACTCAGGAAGGCTGCATTAGATCATGCCAGCAGAACAGGTAAGAAAGGTAAGAATATTGCAGATACATGAAGTTAACGAGACCAGAATATGAGTAATCATGTAATCAAACATGGTGTAGGTTGACTTCTCTTTAAAAGCATTAATTTGTACAATACAATATGGTAACTAAACTCAAAAGTAATTCCTGTTACCTGCAAAGACGAGAAGTGCAGTCATACTGACAAACAGATAAACCTCAGCATCTAAGATGCACTCTCTAGAACCTTAAAGAGGGACCCAGTATCTCAGTATTGTAGACTTGCCTGAAAACAGTAAAGCCCATATGTTAAGTATTAATAGTGACAAACCACAACAGGCTGAGAATACCCTCTGATATGAAAAACAGTAAAGACTGGGAAAATATGAGTGGGGCTCACAATATGTGGCAAGTGTTGGACAGTACTAGGTGAACCCAAGCTGCCTCGTCCAGCTACTGCCATGTTCAGAGTGCAGTTCTCAACAACATATGGATAAAAATCTTATTTTTGCTGCTCTACAAAAGACTACTTTTCCCAGTTTGCTGAAACTGCAGGTGTTAGTCCAAGTTAGAATGAGAAGCATGCCACGGCACAGATGCTTTTCATACTTGAAATCTAGTACTGGCTTTGGGACCTTTTTCCAGAAAAAGGTACATTCAAGCCTTACCTTTCTCTAGCAACATCTAATCTGGGGAGAGGCTTTTACCATCAGTACCAAAAGAGATCCTGAATTCCATATTTCATCATGCTGCTTCTCTGCTAGCAGCACACAGCTGCAGTGGTTGAGAAAGGATAGCAGATAGTGCAGTTAGTGTTGCAGTCTTTGCTCAGAAAAAGAAAAGCACATCTTCACAAAAAGACTCAGAGAGAGAACCAACACTCTAAATATATAAACATTTTAAAAATATTTAGCTTATAGAAATACAAATAATTCATCTAGCAAGCCACTATGGGATTCTGGTTTTTTCTTAAACAATAACAGAAATTCTGTCAGGGTAGGAGGCAGAATTATCTATCCCTAAATAACTCACATCCCCACTTACCTTTTTCCTTGTCCATTCAGTGTTAAGTGACTGTTAGCTTCATTATTGCAGGAAATTGGGTCCCTAACATCATCTTAGACATCCAGGCAAATGGCAGTCATTGTGATTCATCCTGGGAGGATTCACTGAATGAGGTATGTTCCCTTTATTGCACTCATCCATAACATTTTAGAGGGACAGGACCCCTCAATTAATACTTCAACCTCAGTTGTTCATGCAGTCATTGAATGTATGTTTGAAGTATCAAAAGAAAAAACATCAGCCTGTTGAAATTAAGGTTGCACTTTGCAACCTTTTTCATGTATTTTAAGATGAATTGCTGCTTTTACATATATATATGTCAGCAGGATTTATATATATATATATATATGTATATATACACACACAGTTATATACCTTTATCAATACATAATTTTAATAGATCTAAAAGAGCCAGTGACCACATCAGATTATTGAACCTCATTTTGCCTTAAGCCTCAAAATACTGTTAACCTCCTGCTGTAATGTGCTGTGAGCTTTGAATTAAAGGTTCTAGAGTAGTGTAAAATATTGTTCTAGCAGGAAAAGTCTTGCACTGTAAAGTGTTAAGTGTTTACAATTGTCATACTGGCTATTTACTTCCATATTCCTCATGAGCAGATCATATATGAGTCTGACCTTTACATTTTTAAATGTGTGATCAGCATTCTACTACAATTAGATTTCAAGATTTTTCACTTTCTATGAGCACGCATGTTAAAATTTACATACTGCCAAGACCTGGCATAATGTTACCAATGTTTCAGACTGTTACAAATGAAGCTGGTTACAAATGTTATTACTGTTAAGTTTTAACAAATCCTAGCAAATGTTATTTGGTTGTTGAGGCAGTTACTCCCAAAATGAATTCTTTCAGGCAGAAAAGCCTCATTCTGTCTTAGGGCAAGGTACTGCTTAGCATCTGTAGGGGAAACAAACATCAGAACTTCTGTACAAGAACCTGAAGGTTTATAGTGTAAAGAAATTTTTTACTTTGTAATAAAACATTTTCATTATTTTAGGTTGCAAGAAACCTTGTTTTTCTGAACAAAGAACTTGTTGGAGACGGCATACTTCCTCATGAGAGCAAATCCTGCAAATAGCTAATAAATACATTGACCACCTGAAGAGCTTTGTGACAGATTTTTATTTGCATACAAAGCAAACACCTTCTCCCGAGGATGTCACCTCTTGGATCCCTGCTTTATGGGCATCAGCAGACAAGACATTCAAAGACAAAGTAGGGTGTCACACTGGCTTTTAAACACGCAAATTAAGAACTTAGTCTCCCCTACCAGATAGTACAGAAGTAGCCACCTGCATTAATCAGTTTGTTCACTACAGGTCTGTTCACATAAGCAAGCAGTGCAGCACTGGACAAGTAGAGCTGAAGCACAACAGTTGGTGCATAAAGCCTAACATGTGAAGACATGCATTTTGTACAGGTAGCCTTTCCAGTCTAAGGCCTCTCTTACAAGACCATATTTTACACAAAGCAGTAAAACTTCCAAGAAGTATTGGATTTTAAAGTGTGAGACTTCAAAATGTGTGGTCTTCTAAAACTTAATTCCCATACATAGCTGATTATGACTGTTGCTGTTCCTAGCTACGCAGCAGCCACTGTGTACTGATCACATGGTGGGATTGAACAAACTGGAAGGAAGAAATGGACTCTCAAGAAGAACTCTTTCACATGGGCAGATTGAAAATCTTGCAGTTACCTTAACTAGCATGGTAATCTTAAAAAGGAGGTGCCAGAGTCCCTTCAGAAGACAAGACAAATGCCCCAGGAGATGTCAGTCTCTCCAGTGGATAAAACATAGAATGTCCCTACTAAAGCAGCCTGATTCACAGCTTCGCTGACCTCTGAGCAAGGCACCAAACAGCTACATGTTGCACACACCTAGGAACAGCCACTGGTGCAAGCTGTTGGTGGAAAATACACTGTGCAGCCATAAGGTCCTCAAACTAAAAAAGAGTTTCCCATATTCCCTACATGTCCAAACCAGACCTTACAGTGTCTAATACTTATCCTTCCTTTTGTCACATCAGCCACTGTGGGCATGCCAAATGCAAATCTAAAAACATGAATAAGGGTGACATTCAATACAGCTGTTTCAGGTGTTTACTCTGAACTAACGTATGCACACCTCACCTTAACCTTAAGGCAGAAGAAGGAATGAGAGGATGCAAATGTATTCAAAATCAGCACAAGGGTGGGAAAACAATTGGAAATGCAGTTCTGAGTGTAGAATTAGGCTTATTAGCTAGATTTTGTTTTTCTCACTAACTCTGAGGATAATCAAAGCAGTTAAGAGTTGAGAAAAGAGATATGGCATCACAACTTTGTGTTGTTATGGCTTGCTTTTACCTATTTTAACAAATACAGGGTCACCCCTTTACAGTAAGTTAGTTTTATAGATCTACGGACTTTTTAGAAGTTACTATGAACTGTCACAGGCTTTGGACTCCAGGGGAGCTCTTAATGACCAGCAAATGTAAGGGGAGGCACCCAGAAAATAATTCTTGCCTTTCCTCACAAAAATACACACACTTAAACAGGACAGATTTTCAGGAGAGGGTTACTTTTCTTATCCACAGACTCTTAAGTGGATGTTTATATCGTACTTTTTCCATCAGCAATACAGATGCAAGAAAATTAGATATCATCTGCTTTATTTTTTAGGATATTTTGTACACAATGTTTTAAAAGCCAAAGAAACCCAAAAATTGTTAGCATTTCTCTGAAACCATTTTCTAAATTAACATGAAAGCCTGGTTATTCTACTCCTGCACTTAACAGTTTACATAGAGTAAATTGAAGGCACTGGAATAACAAGCTTTTTCTGCCACAAAACAATTTCCTTGAAAAGCTTCCATAACATGAACAGGCTTTGTTGTTTTATATTCAAGGACCAGGCCTTCTCCCATTTCAGTTTTAATTAGTTTAGTATTGACAGCTTTACCAGCGTTGTTAAAATCAGTACTTAGTCTTACAGTAGCTTCAGATGGAAGGTTAGGAACTATAGCTTTCAGGTCTATTGTTGATTCCTGCCCAAAATTGAGAACCATCATAAAGGCTCTGTCTAACCCATCCAGTTCCCTCACGTACACGAAAACATTACTGTCATTCCAGATGTAGCACATCCACCCTCGCTGAATGGGGAGTTCATTGTTGCGAAGTAAAGTCAGCTCTCTGTACAAATTCAGGGTTGAGTTGGACTGGCTCATCTGGATCTGTAACAGTCAGCATCAACAGGGTTATTTCTTTGCACTGAAGGTAATAGTTGCTTCTTACCTCTCACACGCACAGTCTGCTGAGAGCACACCTATTGGAATTACATTTTGACAATTATCTCTTCAAATTTGTCTGCTGATTCCACTGACAAACTGCTTTTTCTCATGCATTTCCTTGGCATTTGTGGGGTGGCAGAGGCAAAGATTATCAGGCATGACAGAATCTTCCCAGTACTAATGCTATTTCTTCCTCTCTGAGTGCCCCTGTAATGCGATTCATTCAGGAGAAAGCCTTCAAAGCTTGATACTGAACTTTGAGTCTAACCTACTGAAATCAATGGGTTTGTTTTGTGTTTTATAATTTCCCTGTCTTAGATGTATTTTTTTTTTCTGTCTTCAGTTCTGGTCAGCAATGCAGACCAGCAAAATCTATTTGATTCACTACTCTACGTATGTTCATGATGCTGTATGTTATGTTCTTGTTACAAGGCTGGTGCTTTCTATAGGAATATAAATGAAAAAAAAAAGACCAGATTTCAATTCAATATTAAAATTATTAATTTGGCTCTTTTAGACCCCTTTTATCACATCTTACATAATTGCAATTGCTCTGCTTAAATGAATAGAGATAAAGTAGACTCCTGGCTGATGCACAAATGTCCTTTTCCTAATAAAAATTGTGATGATTCAGCGCTGCTTCTCCCCTTGAATCACAGAATCACAGAATCACCGGGTTGGAAGAGACCCACTGGATCATCGAGTCCAACCACTCCCACAAAACACTAAACCATGTCCCTCAGGACCCCGTCCACCCGTAACTTAAACACCTCCAGGGAAGGCGAATCAACCACCTCCCTGGGCAGCATATTCCAGTGCCTAATGACCCTTTCCGTAAAAAACTTCTTCCTAATCTCCAACCTAAACCTCCCCTGGCGGAGCTTGAGGCCATTCCCCCTTGTCCTGTCCCCTGACACCTGGGAGAAGAGGCCAGCTCCCTCCTCTCTACAACCTCCCTTCAGGTATTTGTAGAGAGCAATGAGGTCTCCCCTCAGCCTCCTCTTCTCCAGGCTAAACAGCCCCAGCTCTCTCAGCCGCTCCTCATAAGGCCTGTTCTCGAGCCCCTTCACCAGTTTCGTTGCTCTTCTCTGGACACTCTCCAGAGCGTCAACATCCTTCTTGTGCTGAGGGGCCCAGAACTGCACACAGTATTCAAGGAGCGGTCTCACCAGTGCCGAGTACAGAGGGAGAATAACCTCCCTGGACCTGCTGGTCACACCGTTTCTGATACAAGCCAGGATGCCATTGGCCTTCTTGGCCACCTGGGCACACTGCTGGCTCATGTTCAGCCGGCTGTCGACCAACACCCCCAGGTCCCTCTCCTCCTGGCAGCTCTCCAAACAGACCTCACCCAGTCTGTAGCTCTGCATAGGGTTGTTGTGCCCCAGGTGCAGGACTCGGCATTTGGCTGTGTTAAACCTCATGCCATTGGACTCTGCCCAGCAGTCCAGTCTGTCCAGATCCCTTTGCAGGGCCTTCCTACCCTCCAGCAGATCGACACTTCCACCCAGCTTAGTGTCATCTGCAAACTTACTAAGGGTGCACTCAATGCCTTCATCCAGGTCATTGATGAAGACATTGAACAGGGCTGGACCCAGCACTGAGCCCTGGGGGACCCCACTTGTCACTGGCCTCCAGCTGGATTTAACTCCATTTACCAACACTCTCTGGGCCCGGCCAGCCAACCAGTTCTCCACCCAGGAGAGTGTGTGTCTGTCCAGGCCGGAGGCTGACAGTTTCTGTAGCAGAATGCTGGGAGAAACTGTGTCAAAGGCTTTGCTGAAGTCCAGGAAGACCACGAGTTTGTAGTCTCTGCCTAGTCCACTACGAAAAAGATGTCAGAGCAAACCAGGTACATTAAAATATTTTTAGACCACTAGTTTGTCCCACATAGATACCTACTTCAACATTTACACTTTGGTAGTCAGAGTTAACAGGTAACCAGCTACTGTTGCCTTCAGTAAAACCAGCATTAACTCGGTCATCCCACTGCATGGGGGATTTCTCCAGAAAGGTCACCTAGAAAATAAAGTGGTGATCAGTGTCTTAAAAAGTTAACTCTTGAATAGTGTGTTCTCACATCTTCCGATTACCATCACACTCTTCGGTTTAAGGCAAAATTTAAGGAGGATGTAATCCTGTTGAAACACAGGAGAATGGATGGTCTCATGGATACAGCATCACTGGTTAAAATGTGGAATTCCTAGCCGACTCTGCTGGAGTTGTCTCCACTTGAAACAGATGGATGGGTAAAAGTTTACTAATGACAGCATGGATATTCTGATAAATATCTAGACACACAGTGAGTGAGTATATGAAGTAAAGAGTCCTAAGAGATGCTGTTAAGGGCAAGTGGTAAATCTTACTCAGTATCTGTTCATTTGTAGGCATCATACTTCTCACCTTAGAAATCTTCCAGCTTACATTTGCAAGGGGTACAGTTCAGACAGTATTGTTTGCATTAGAAAGATAAAATTATTTCCAAGTGCAAAAACTTTATTAAAAACCAGCTTTTAGCTGATTAAAAAGTCTGAAGTTTTCCTTTTGAAGAATTGAGAGAAATTCTGAAAAAAGCTTCCGCATTGTTATTCAGGAGTTGCCAAAGGATCTGACGCTTATATTTAATGATGTAAGAGGGCATAAAATATTTTGTACATACTTTGAGTGTTTGTTTTCCACAAAAACTGTTTTTCATGGAAAGGGCACTTTTCAATCAGAACAGAATTTTTCTGTCAGAACAACAGCTCAACCAAAGAAATTGTAACTGTACTTTGTGACGTTACAAATAACAGGTTTCTCTTTTTAGTATGTTCTGAAAAGCAGGGGAAAAAAATCCCAATTTTTCAACACTGGTAATACTCCCTTTCATTGTCTCTTTCAGCTTCTCCTGGAGTAAGGAGACTGCTGAGGCTAAAAACTATACCCTGAGCAAATATTCTCCATCTTTCTAAGACAGTCTTTAATCAGGGAATCTTCCTCTCTGGACAGCGTGAAGAGCGGTTTCACATGTGAGCCACAGGTTACCCACTAAAGGAGAGTAAACCCCGAGGAGCCAAGGGCGAGCCACTTCTCTGAGGACTATCAGCAGTAAAATGCATAGGATATTTGATTTCCTTTTAAATCAGAGAATCATTTCCTCACACCTGAATTAGACAAACCTGGTGATGATCCTGTGCTTCTTCAAGTACCTTTTTCCCCTTTGACACAAAGCTATCCAACACCGTTAGTAATGTCATCAGAGGCAGTTTCATTTGCTGGAAGATACTCCTCAGTGAAACCACCATCTGCCCTAGGACCGTGTTCTCATGGTGCTCAAATACGATCGTAGCAGGCAGAACTGAGCTGTTCCCCTTTGGGCATGACCTTTTCCAGTCATACCCGTACATCTCGGACAATGAGGCAGAACAGAAATCAGATATGACACCCTAAGCCATTCATTAAATGGCCTCTGTTAAGAGGAAAAGATGGGTTATTGTCACAGGGGGCTCCTTCTGAAGGGAACAGAAGGCTTGTTATGCAAACAGGACCCATTACATAGGGAAGTCTGCTGCCTACCTGGGCCCTCGGTTAAAGGTGTAGAAAGAAAGCCTCCAGCCCTGGTCAGGCCCATCCTCTATTTATTTTCCAAGTAGGTAGTAATGAAATCCAAACAAGAAACCTGAGGGCAATTAAAAGGGACTTCAGGGCCTTGAGAAATATGGTAAAGGGATCGGGGGCACAGGCAGTGTTCTCATCCATTGTACAGGGAATGACGAGGGGAGGAATAGGAAGAGCCAAGAAATAAATACCTGGCTCCAAACCTGGTGTGAGAAGCAAAACTTTGGGTTCTCTGATCATGGGTTGGCCTACACAGCACCAGGCTTACTGTCTAAGGATGGAGTTTGCTTGTCCCCAAGGGGCAAAAGGATAATTATCAAGAAGCTAGCAGGGCTCATTAACAGAGCTTTAAATTAAGATGTGAAGAGGGGGTGGGAACAAAACAAAGTTTGATAGAAAAAAGCCTGGGAATGGAACTTCATTGTCTGAGGAATGCTGAGCTGTGCCCTTTGGTCTGCCACCTCAGAGGAAGCAGGGGACAGCACTTCAAATGGCAGCACAGATCTAAAGATTAGAAAATTCAGTGGGTAGTCACTTAGGAACTGATGCTATTGCCCTCAGGAGTGTAGTAGGATCAACAGCCCAACTGAAGTGCATCCACATCAATGCACAAAGCCTGGGCAATAAACAAGAGGAACTAGAAGGCAAGATGACTGTGATATAATTGCCTTCACAGAAATATGGTGGGATGACTCATGTAACTGGAGTGCTGCTATGGCTGGCTGTAACACTTTGTTTCATTCCCTTGACCTGGAATAAACTTCTAAACATTTCTGTAATCTACAATCTACAAAGCGTCCTGTCATGGTGGTGTTGGGCTCACAGTTTGACTTGATGGTCTTAGACACGTTTTCCAACATGATTCTATTCTCTGTAGCAATGATCAAGTGAGCTAAGACACCTGGTTCCTAGGCTCAGGTAGCTAAATCCTTTCTAGAAAAGGATCTAAAAGACAAACCAAAAATGCCTGTGTGGCAAGCAAAAGCCACTTCTGCTTTCCACCAGGCAGTGCTAAACAAACCTTGGTCTGTATACCCACCCCTTTCTGCAGATCCTGTCTTCAGAGCTTGGGCACATTACAGAGGGCTGCAGCTTAGGCAGGTGCCTATGCAAAGTCAGAGCAGGTGCCTATGCAAAGTCAGAGCAAAGCACTCTGCAGGTGATGGCGACTGTAGCTGTGCTCTCTCATGAATTCTGATTTCCTTTAAATAGTAGCCAGGAAATAATGGACTTGGACATAGTAATTATGTAGAATTACTTCTGTGGAAGGAAGGCGTTAGCAAATTGGTTCCTCTTGGTTTGGATGACTGCAACACATCTCTCCTCACCAACAGTTGTGCCATGGAGAACGAAGAAAACCATCTAAGCAGTGAGGAAAGAATGGATTGTTCTTGCATTTTTGAAAGTTCTGTTTCTCAGAACTAAACAACAAAAGGATCAGAATTTATATGCTCTTCACTTACATTTTCTGACACAATGTTCTCCATGCCTATTTCTTCACCATAGTAAGTTACAGGAGTACCAGGGAGGGTTAAAAGCAGCATGTTTATAACATTGACATACTCCTTCCCAATCCGAGATGAAATCCGAGCAGCATTAGGGCTTCCAACCTGAAGAAAACATCATTCTGTTAAACATAAATTCCATACATATGTGAAATTGGGTAACTACTTTAGCAAGGTAGTAGGGGGTTTTGTTTGCTTATTTTCTTTCCCCTCCAGGCCTGTGAGGGCAATTATCTTTATCTTGGCACTAGCACAAACTTCTGCCAAAAAAAAATATAGCACACTGAAGCCCTGCCAGCAGCCAACTAGGTAGAAGTGAGGAGAGATGAGAAACAATAACTCCCTACGGCTACATTGTTCTCATATTTCTGCCATTTTCTCTGCTGTGTGAAGGTGGTGCTTGTTTTGAAAAGATCTCCTGCACATCCTAAACATAATTCCTAGCAAAGACCAGAAAGCTTTTAAGTTAACTGCCTGTTATGTTCTTCACTGGCACTGGAATGTTTCCAGAATCCATTGCATTGAGTCAGTTTAGGGCCAAGGTTAATCCTCATTGGTAGTTTAAGCCAATGCCCCATACTACCTTGAAGAGACCAAGAGTCGCAATTGTAAATTCTCTGTTTTCACCCTTGCATAGGGGATATAACTGTTATTGAAGGGCACGACAATGCCAACAACTGCAACTACAGCAGCTCAGTTTCTCCTTATTACATACTACAGCCTAGCCATGGGCTTAGGCTGCTGCTGATTCCACTGCAGTCAATGTGTGTGGGGGTCTATCACCATAAGAGTATAAGTTGCTATCACATATAGGACCAGGCCCTTCCTTTAAGAGCTGGTCTAGAACTCTTACCGCCCAGTTTGGCCATTTTCCTGCAGGCATTTTTTTCATCCATAAGCTGACAGCTTCAAAAATACTGTTGCCCGATAGATTTTTCATGTTAATTAGGTTGAAATTGAAGGGAAAATCTGCTTCTTGGATAAAACTTGTTCCATAATACATCATTGTTGCTTCAATGTCTTCATCATCATCATCAGAACCCATAAATCTACGAAGTACAGAAATACCTTTTTGGCTCATTCTTGGTTTGCACAGAGCAGAAAGAAGCTAGGAATGGTGTTGGACAGAACAGAAGCCACGTGGTATCAAGACCCATGTTCATTTTCCTCCTTCCCATCAAAAAAGATTGATACAGAGAAGCAATATTTCATAAAGCAGGCAAAGAGAAATATTTCTTAGAACTTTCTGGAAAAAATGTCTACAAGAGCCAACAAAAGGCTGTAAGGATCTAACTGAAGTCTTCTCTTTCTGAATCACACGCTCCATTCCAGCAGTTTCCATGCTTTACTTCACAGAAAAGGACCTGTGTGTCCCCCAGGTTGAACACAAGCTAGCAATCTGTGCTTGCAACAGAGGGCTGTGTTAGCCTGGGCTGCATTAGTAGGAGCGTTGCCAGCAGCTTAAGGACATGATCCTTCTCTACTTAGCCACCCCTGGAGTGCTGTGTCCAGTTCTGGGCTGCCCAGTACAAGAGAGGCACAGACATACTGGAGAGAGTCCAGAAAATCACCACTAAGGCCGTTAAGGAATTGGAGCATCTCTCCTATATAGAAAGGTTAAGACAGATGGGACTGTTTAGCCTGGGGAAGAAAAGGTTCAGGCGGATATCATCAGTGGATATAAATATCCAAAGGGAGGGCACAAAGAAGACAGATCCGGGTTCTTTTCAGTGGTACCAAGAGACAAAACCAAAGGCAATTGGCACAAACTGAAAACACTAGAGGTTCCCTCTGAACATCAGGAAACGCTTTTTCACTGGGAGGATGACCAAGCACTGGCACAAGTTGCTCGGAGAGGCCATTGAGTCTCCATCCTTGGAGAAGTTCAAAAACCACCTGGACACAGTCCTGAGCAACCAGGTAGCCCTGATAGCCGAGGGGTCAGACCAGATGACTTCCAGATGTCCATCCCAAACTCAACCATTCTGCGATGTTAACAATCTCTGGCTATGCGTCTGACATGAGCTTCGCTATTAATACGACACAATAAATCATCCACAGGGCTGATAAAGTACAGCCTCTCTGTGTTCTGAACAGTCAGCCACTCTGCTCTACTTTCTTACAGTCCATAGATATAGTAGAACTGCCAAGGGAAACTCACTTTGCTTGTACATTGGGGAAGAGACACTGTAGCCTATGCACCACTGCATGTATTTGAAGAAGAAAACTTTTTATGGCATATTACGTTATTAAAAAAAATGTATTGCTAGCACAAGGGTGACAAATATTAGAAAAAAAAAATCACAACCTGTAATAATGATTACCTGTATCGCCCAGGTTCACTGCTGAATTGATTCATGGTTTGACGGAAGCTACGGACAATATCATGCATACCAACTTGTGTAGTCGTGTAGTCATGGTAGAGCTGGGAATAGGCTGTGATACTACCCTTCATGAAGAATGCAATATTTCCCATTAGTTCACCAGTATTTTAGATTTCAGAACTCTCCAAATTCTTCCTGTCCTTTCCTGAGACAATGCACCAGCCCAGATAAATTTTAACTGAAATGAGTAGCATACCAAACAGTGCAGAGCTGAACTGTGCTTGAGTGGGGAACTCTAAAGATACGGTAGCACAGGGCTGATTATTTTGTATCTCATCCTTTGAGAGGAAGAGTCCACCCATAGCACTAACAAAACGGGCCTGTTTGGAGCAGCAAGCACAGTAGATGCTGCAGCCACACAGCAGGCTGAAAAGCTGCAAAGATGGACAATAACGTGGTAACTCACACAGACAATGATACTTGTGGAGCTGATCGGTTTTACGCAATCCCCAGCTCAGCAGGGGAATAGCATCTTGGTGCTGGTGCCATCTGGGAAAGTCACCAAGCCCACTGCCTCAGCAAAAACAAAGAGCATAAGTAACGGGGTGCATCCTTCTCAATCTCTCTGGCCACCTCCCACTGTGACATACTGCCAATATGAGGGGTTTGGTTCTTTTCCAATTCGTACTAGCAACAGAGAAGAAACATGTGCTAGTGCTACAGGATCCCACAGGAGCAAGAGTTCTGAGCTTACCTTCTGTCATAGGCTCCCCAGAGACAACAAATCAACTACTAAAATCCCAAGATTTTTTAGAATATGAATTGAAAAGCAAATTATTTTAAACAGAAAATTCAAAGTGTCTGTGTAAGAACAGAAATATAAAGGGTATAATGGGCAATTCTGCTCTCATCCGAAGTGCTCCTGTTTGTGAGCATCTCAGTCACCTACACCCTCAGCCAGGGGCTTCTTTCTTGTATATATATTTCTTGTTACTCCTGCAGACATCCCAGGAGCCACCTGCCTTCAAGGGACATGGCTGACTCAGTCTTCCTAAAGCCTTAATTAAAACCCAAAAGAGTAAAAACATACACTTTACAGGAAAAAATGAAAGACAGAATGTATACGTTACCGGATTCTGAGACTTGTTCACTTGAGGCTCATCTCGGAGGTGTGTTGCTTCCAAAAGAAATTTTACAGCACTGAAACTAAATCCATCAATTCCTTTTTCAAGCCAGAATTTGATAATATTCTAGACAAAGGCACAAATTGAGAATTCCAAGTGAGTCCATCCCATTCAAAACACTATATATTTAAAACCAAAACTAAATCTGTTCCTAGGCATTAATATGTAACAACTTATTTTTTGACCTGTGCTTCAAAATCTAGAAGTTAAAGTGAATCATGTCACTCTAAGGCCAAACAAAGAACTACATAAAATGTGTTATGCCATCCAGCATAGAAGAGGACTGGTCTGTAACTTCTCCTGGAATTCATGAGACCATGCCTCACTGTCAGTAATCTCATCCATTAAAATGATTGAGGTTGTGCTAAGTGCTATTCTTGATAAGGGCAACTAACCTGATCACCTTCAACGACAAGGCCCTGTTCAATGTCTTTATCAATGACCTGTATGAAGGCATTGAGCGCACCCTTGCAAGTTTGCAGATGACATAAGCTGGGAGGAAGTATCAATCAGCTGGAGGATACAGAGGCTCCAAAGGGATCTGAACAGGTTGGACTGATGGGCTGAGACCAATGGGATGAGGTTTAACACAGTCAAATGCCAGGTCCTGCACTTCATAGAATCACCAGGTTGGAAGAGACCTGATGGATCATCGAGTCGAACCATTCCTACCCATCTCTAAACCATGCCCCTCAGCACCTCATCCACCCGTGTCTTAAACACCTCCAGGGAAGGCGAGTCAACCACCTCCATGGGCAACCTGTTCCATTGCCTAATGACCCTTTCAGTGAAGAATTTTTTCCTTATGTCAAGCCTGAACCTCCCCTGGCAGAGCTTGAGGCCATTCCCTCTTGTTCTGTCCCCT
>WAAB01025375.1:44430-77566 GCA_013389865.1 Piaya cayana
TTCAGTCGGCTATCCACAGGACAAGTGGAAATGGCTTTAAGCCATAATGGATAAGCCTCAAGTTCTGCCAGGGGAGATTTAGGCTGGACATTAGGAAAAAAATTTTCACAGAAAGGGTCACAGGGCACTGGAAGAGGCTGCCCAGGGGGGTGGTTGAATCACCATCCCTGGAGCTATTTAAAAGATGGGTGGATGAGGTGCTAAGGCACATGGTATAGTGGCAGATAGGAATGGTTGGACTAGATGATCTAAGAGGTCTTTTCCAACCTAGTGATTCTATAATTCTAAGACCTGCCATGGCTGCATACAATTAGAACAACCCGATTCAAACATGCAAGAATATGTTATTCTGCATAGATCTTACACCACCAATTTTCTTTATAAACAGTAGAGCTCTTAAAACATTTGTTACCTTTCAGTTGACTGATATGATTTTTTTTATTTTGAGGTTTATTTGTTGATTTTGCAGAAACATGAAAAATTATTATCCAACTTCACTGCAATCTGTAATTTCATTATCAAATTCAGAGGTTAGCTACTATTCGTAAAATGATATCCTATGATATTTCTGTAGTTATTATATTACTACAGTTTTAATTGCTCTAGTTTTAACAAACAACTCTAAAATTCAGTCCCTCTTGAGTGGCTTCTGCGAACATTCTTTTAGATCAGGTTCATCTAAGGACAAAAACTTTTATTTTTTTAAACAACAGCTATTGAATTACCATTTTCATAGAATCATAGAATAGTTAGGATTGGAATGGACCTTAAACATTATCTAGTTCCAACCCTCCTGCCATGGGCAGGGACACCTCCCACCAGACCAGGCTGCCTAAGGCCCCATCCAACCTGGCCTTGAACACCTCCAGGGATGAGGCAGCCACAGCTTCCCTGGGTGACCTGCGCCAGTGCCTCACCACCCTCGTTGTGAAGAAATTCTTCCTTACGTCTAGTCTAAATCTTCCCCTCTCCAGTTTATACCCATTTATACCCATTTTGAAAGTGTATGAAGTACACTTGCCTCAATAGGCTGGAGTAGAACTAGTCCACACTCAAGCTTTACAAATTTTAGTTTGGCAAAAAAGACTCCTCCTGCTGAGTTGTACTTTCTCGTAAAGCCATTCTGAAAGCAGGAGCTTTCACTATGGTGTCTGCCCAATACTAAATCTAATAGAAATTAATTCATGCTTTCGCATGTGCTCATCAGAAAAACAACACCAGCTATCAGCAATGCAGCTATCAAGCACTGACAAGGTGCTCACTCACACTGGTCTACTTTTATTTATGCAAGATACAACACAATGGCTGCTAAGTTACATTACTTCCACAACACTCTTTGGCTAAACCAAAGACAAGCTTCTCTGGTAGAGTCCATTCACTTCTGGCTCAGTCCCACAGCCCTAACCTTCTGAAACAAGATTTTGAATTAAAATACTAGGCAAAGATTAACATGCTGGAGCAATTAAGGATGTACACATAACTTCAGTCTTTGGAAACTGCTTCACGCCACACTTACTGGTTTTCAGTTAAATTCATAGGAATTGCAGCATCTATTTGCTACTGGATTTTCACTGATATATCAGGTACCACTCAAAAAAAAATTAGTCATGACATTGAAAACCATGTGCAATGCTAGGAGAAAAATGTATGAATGGAAATAAGTGGTCAAGTGGCATTAAGGGAAGCACCAAGACACAGAGAGGTTATTAGTAGACTTCTTCAAGGATCAGTCTAATTTCTTGCTTTAATTAACAAATACAACTAAAAGTCTTTCTTCATGCACATGCAGTACCCACGATGAGGGGAAAGGTCCCAGAGGGCCAGTGAGACCACCACAGTAGAACCAGGTAGCTGTGAAGCCTACCTCCAAAGAAATGTGCCAAAATTCAACTGTACAAAGTAGCAAACATTTAAGGATCAAATCAAAACACTGGAGGTAGCTGTTCTACTTGATGGGGTATAACCTGAAAGTGAAAAAAACCCCCAAACCAGTAATTGTTGGATTCCCCATGTTCAGGGCCATTTCCCCATATTTTAATGAATTCTACATCGTGATGCAGACAGCATGAGATTTCATCAGAGCACCACCTTGCCTAGGTGAAGCACCCTCACAGTGACTGCTGTCCATCTGTCTCCCCTGGGAATTCATCAGAGGTACAGACAGATCGAAACTCACTATCTCCCCCCTTGGCCACAAGCTCAGGCATTCCTTGAAATTCAAATCAGCACTATCTCACTTCCTTGAAAAGGCAAACCTCTCTTTGCTAAAACAATGTGTCATCCCCACATTGAACTGGCTAATTAACAGCTCCTTGTATCAACAGAGATAAAACCTTCCCTAAGCTTGAGTGACCCATCTCTGTTTCAGCACAGTCTTCAGTGCAAGAGCTGCTTGGCCTTCCACATCAATCCTTCCATTAATTGTTATTCTTGATACAACATCCAGATGTGCTAAGTGCCTTCATCCTTGCCTCCTGATGGAGACTAGAGCTGAAAGCAGTTAACTAGATAGCAGTGATGACCTTCAAAGCAAGTATCATCAATCTTGAGACAGAGGGAGAAGTGTCTATGCCATTATACAAGATTCTGTTAAATGTGTTAACTTCTGGCCACCCACATTTGAGAAACCCTCAGGCTAGAAGTGCTGAGAAGAATAAGCAGTGGCTAAACAAAGGGATGGAGAGTTTCTCACTTCAGAAAGGACTGAAAACTTCACCTCATTTCATCTAGCTTAACAAAAGCCAAAAGGGGATGTTGTCAGAGCTGAAAACCAAATAAGCATAAACAAAGCTATTTCAGCTGAAGGACAGGTTTGGTTCACAGAGAGCTAAGTTCAGCTGGTGAACAAGGTGAAGCTGAAAAGTAGAGGACTCCTGAGGCATTGAAGAAAAGAAAATTTAAGATAGACTTTAGTGGGAAAAGAAAGGGAAAGGGAGCTCCTCCTGAAGTACAATAGCCTTGTCCAAAATCATATGAAGATCTTGCCAGGCACTTGTGAGAGCAAGGGACTTAAGCCAGCAAAAAAAGCAATAGTTGTGCCTTCTTAAAATCCAGAAGACTTCAATGCCACCCACTGCCAGTACTTTTACTCAAGGACAACTATATCCGGATTTTTGCGTGTGCTTGTTTGATTTTAAATTAAATAGACTTGAAGCAGAGTAGCTCCCACACTGGAAGCATTACAAGATAAAGCTTGCATTTTGCTTATAAACTAAATGTTTGTCAAGACACTTTTTGTTTCAATTGTTCACATACACCTCAATCCTTGAATTAATTCCAACTAGACTATAAATTGTGTAGCACAAATAATCAGAGAATTTAAGTGTAGAAAAAGCTGCTTTGCTGTTGGCACAGAGAGCAGGAGGCAACATACTTACATGGATTTCTTGTTGGACAGCAAGGTTGTGAAAATTTAAGTCTGGTTGTTCTTTGCCAAATTGATGAAAGTAACATTGCTTTCTCACATCGTCAAACTGCCAGCTGGAATTCCCAAAGACACTCACCTGCTCACATACAGGAGGGGGGAAATAATCAGAACTCTCAATTTAACAAACATTTAGTCCTACGTATACTTGAAGATGTGGTGCATTACCAGCATATATTAAAGAACAAAATGCCTAATCAATTGATGAAATTTTGAGTAGATTTTGGTACTTTTGTTTTACATTTCCTCCTCCTTGCTAGTTGCTCTCCCTTTAGTCATGCTTCACCCATTTATTTCTTGTTCAATGTTCTGTTTCATTCTTTTTGTTTGTTTTAAGTAGACTTTCACTGGGAATTATTCAGAATAGAGGGGAAAAAATAGACAGGAACATTTCTTTTGGAATTATTTTTCCTAAAACCAGATTTACTTAACTTAGAGCTTTCTGCAATCAGTTATTAACCCTTTGAAGTACCAGCAACAGTAAGCACGTGAAAAAGTTAACTTTATCACCTCTGTAATAAAAGATTACGAAAACTATGATAGCTCTTAAGACTAAGAGAAATTACACTAGCTGGTACCAAATATTAATTCCAACCTGAGTTTTCAGAATATACCAGTTCCTAAACAAGCACTCATCAGTTCTAATTTCAAATAAATATATTTGAAAAAGGAGAAAAGCCAAGAATACAGTTTGTTTCCCTCCCTACCAACTATGATTCAGAGGAGCTGAGATGAAGTTACAAAGCGGAGTTCCTAGACACCAACGGGGGTGAGTGTGAACAACTCGCAAACAACTATCCCTTTTTAGTTTGTTTAATTTAGAGTGGAGATGTAACACTGAGGGAAGAAAAAGTAATTTTCTAATTTCTGTTTGAAGTTGCAACCCTTCTGCCCTGAGCTGGTTTAAATCTTAATCTGCACTAACTCATCTAGTAACATCTGTTTGTACCTCTCATTATAATTTATAACCCAGTGTACATTGGGAAAATCATGTTACAGCTGCTTTTACTATGTGGCAACCTGCATCCAGCTTGGGATTTGTACATGTCCCTTCCCATGTTTACCCAGTTGTTTGGAGGAGTGACCGAACCAGCAGCCTCTACACAGTCCTGCCAGATGTAGTAGTCCGTGTACTTCCCAGTCCGATTACGGCTCAGCTGAAACCATTGGTGTTTGTCACTTGTGTGGTTTGGTATTAAATCCATTATCACCTTTAACCCTTAAAAAAAAAAAAAACAAACCAAAAACCAAACTAAAAACCCAATCATTTTGAAATCGTTAAACTAAACCTTTTAAGACAAAAACCTTTTAAGACAAACCTGACATTTGTTTTCTAATGAAGTATCAGAAGCATTTGGGCTTCTTCCTTCCCAGAGGTCTGGTAAAAGAGAAGGGATCCTGCCAGCAGGGTTTAGACTCAAGCAGCCGATGAGCACATTACATTTTGTACCAGCACAGCCCCATGGCTGGTAATATGGGAATGCACTATCACAAACAAAAATACCCAGATTGCTGATGCAGTTAGCCTAATGAGTCTGCAAGAAGTTGACAGTTTGCTGGTGCCATTTCCTGCTTGTCCATTGCTGGGGCGGGGAAAAGAAGGGAGAAGAAAAGCTAGAATAGATTTCTGCTGTTATGAACCACTTCCAGTAACTCTGTCTCCCTTCTCCCAGGTGGGAAAGGCATTTCACCAGTGTAGCATCAGGGAACACATGTTATTCCTCATGCTTCTTAAACACTAGGTGTTTTTTGAAATCCCAAACAGTTTGACTGGCAAATCATTTTCCACTCAGTTGAACAGCTGTACGGGAAGCATCTGAGGAAACGTTTGGTCTAAGGCATAAATGCACCAACCAAGGAAATAACTACAGGAAGGAAGCATATGTCCCCTTCTCAACCCTATAATTGCCTTCTTGCTTTCTCCAGAAAGCAACCATCAGTCATAAAATTCAGGCAGAAATAACTATACCTCAGCCCTGATCCTTCAGACTACTGATGCCCATGTCCCTGTACACCAGGGAGCATGGACAGTATGTCAGCTCACCACCCATGAACATCCTTGGAGGGGACCATGACTTGTAGAGGACATACAGCAGCCTGATGCTGCTGTTGTAGCTCCCCACGCCTTCAGTGCTGCTTCCAGCACTACCCAAGGCCAGGAAATTGCAATCACAGAGCTTGCATTGCTGTGAAGCTAACATGAATCTTTAACTGGAACCTCCATCTGCTTCTGCTCACTGCCACCATGGGGGCAGTGCCAGATACATAAATTCAAAATCTCAAATCATAACCTAGCACAACAAGGTACATCTGTACAACATGAGTGTCTTTTTAGTAAGAGTCATTGTTCTTGGAGATGTTGGGGGTTACCTCTGTCATGTATGGCTGCAAGCAGATTCTCAAAATCCCTCATTGATCCAAACATGGGATCAATATCATAGAAGTCTTCAGCTCCGTATCCAAGGTCTTTCAAGGGGGACTTATAGAAGGAGGTGATCCAGATAGTTTTTACATTCAAATATGTGATATGATCCAGTTTTTCTTGGATACCTGTTTAAAAGAAAAGGGTATCATCTATTCAGGAAAGGCATTTGCTGTGGGCTCTCAAAGAGAGTACACAGGTCCCTGTGGTACATAACCATCCCGTTTTCACTCATCTCAGGTAGCAGCAAAGCAATCCTGATGTGTCTTCAGGGACAGCATGAGATCACAGAACAGAAAGCATTCGAAGCCACTTTTATAAGGAAGATAAAGCAAGAATTAAAAAATTCTAAATGCCAGATCAAAGAAAATTTCTTTATATTCTAAAACTATTTACATTTCATTTGATAAATTTAATATTCACTTCTGAAAATAGACTTATATTTTGTTAAATGCACCAANGCTATTCAGGAAAGACAAAATACTTCTATTGAAATATATTTGCTGTGGGCTCTCGAAGACAGTACACAGGTCCCTGTGGTACATAACCATCCCGTTTTCACTCATCTCAGGTAGCAGCAAAGCAATCCTGATGTGTCTTCAGGGACAGCATGAGATCACAGAACAGAAAGCATTCGAAGCCACTTTTATAAGGAAGATAAAGCAAGAATTAAAAAATTCTAAATGCCAGATCAAAGAAAATTTCTTTATATTCTAAAACTATTTACATTTCATTTGATAAATTTAATATTCACTTCTGAAAATAGACTTATATTTTGTTAAATGCACCAACAGCATTGCTTTCCCATTTCAAGAAACACCATTTCATTAATCCTTGGATCACGCAAAGGGAAGCATAATTTTGATCCAAAGATCCGAGGTTTTTCCTGTCGTTAAGAAAAGCCTCTTCCATTTTGGGTTTGTTTGGGCTTTTTTCTGTTTGACTGGGGGTTTTTATTACCCTTACTCCCATCTCCACTAGTTGTTTTGAGGTTTTTTTGTGGACTGGGTTTGGTATTGTTGTGGGGTTTTTTAAACCCAAATCTCTTCCATTTTCTTGACGTATTACTACTGTCACGCAACTACAGGAAGTTTCTTCTCTTTTGCTGCTGGTAGAGTATATCACAGATAAAGCTTCTTGTTTAGAAGTTTATTGTCCATTACGGTGTTGAGCCTTCCCCTTCTGAAACAGTGTCAGCTAAGTGGCATTGCCTCTAAGAATCAAGTACCCCTTCTGAATGCATTCATATGCACTCAGAAACAACCAGACAATGAACAAAACATAGAAACACATTTCTCTCCCCCGTTTTATTTCTCTCATTTTTCCTTTTATTTCTCTCACTTTTCCCATGTTGGTTGCAGCCAACCTAACATGACAAAGTGCTCAGCACCAGCCAACCTCCTAACTGAGCTCAGTTTTGTGGAGATATTTTACTCTGATAGCAGTTGTGCTGCTATGACCTCTCAGCCCCACCTTTAAACACCCATTCTAACTACAGGGTTAGACCCAGCAACTGGAGCAAGCACCCCCTAGATCTTTTAATGACAATGTGAGTTGCCATTAGTGATTAGTAAGACAACTTTTCTTCCCTTCTCCACTAGGGTGGCCTTTGCTATTGGACTGTATGCTGGTTTTATATGTGTGTGTATATATATCCATACACACACATACATACACACACACACAGAGACAACTGCTACACAGCTTTGCACGTACCAAGAACAGAAATTCACCCACCTTTCAGATCTCCATTCCCATCCATGTTGCTGTCCTTGAAGGAACGAGGATAGATCTGATAAATAGGACTAGCCTGCCACCAGTCAAGGCACTTTGGAGAGAGAGCAATAATTGTAATTGTAGCGCACACAAGCACAACAGCAGCGACAATTATGAGCCAGAAGAGAATCTCCCGTGTGACTCTGTACCGGGCTTGGCTGGAGAACTTCAGCAAGACTTCTTTTGGCATTCCAGCATAGGGCTTCAACTCTGGCTCCTCCATAGCTGCTGGGTCCGCATCAACAATGCATGTTTTGGGTGCTTCTTCTTGGTTACTGGTATCAATCTCCTTGTCATCAAAAGCCTCATTTTGAACAAATCCGTTGTTCTCTACACCTCCCTTCTCGCTCAGCTCCATAGGTAAGCTCTTAGCTTCCTCCTCAACCATTTTACTTAAAGTAAAATCTTACCACAGAAACTCTGGCCACAGCAAGCAAGCGTGCCAACATACCTTTGTTCAGTGAAATGAACAGCAGAGTAATTAGCATCTGGGTTTATAATCAATCCCAACCAACTGTTCGAAGTTCAAAAAGAGACAGAAAGGACAAAGTGCTCCCTAATAGGCATCTTCAGCAAGATAACAAAATGCTGCAAGAGAGCACAGTCTTCCAGGGAGGCAAGCTTACCGCTCCTACCAGCTGAGCAGATCTACATTCACTGTTGCTCTCCCCAGTACATCAAACTTCTCTTCCTTTTGACAGCCGGGGAAAATATGGGGATTTTTTACCAGAAAAAGACTTAGTAAATGTGCAGCTTTACAGACTGGTCATGGTGTTCCCTGCCTTAAGCAGTCTGAGCATTAGTGAGTAATTTAACCACAGAAAAAAGGCGGTGTCAACAGCTTGTGGCCCCAAAGCAACAAGATTAACTAAAATGAAAATATACAAAGGCTTCCTTTCTCACAGCTCAGAAAACAAAACCCCTCAAACTAACCCAACCCAGCCAACTGGTAAGCAGTTAACAACGATAACATGCATACCAATCCTGCAATTCATGGCATGCAGCAGGTTGCTACACCCAGGCTTGTCCCTTGATCAGGACAAGATAGTTCTGCACAGGCACAAACAACGCTCAAAAGAAACCCCATTGTCCACTATTAAAAAAAAAAGGTTTAAAGAAAGCAACCTTTACCCTTCTCTCTCTTCCTCCACTTTCTACTACTCTAGTCACTAAAAAACACTCCCCAAAGTCTGCAGAAGCACACACACATTTACAGATCTGCACAACCTAAGCCCCAGCAGCCCTGAAGTCAGCAATCCCACATCCCCCAAGACAGCCCCTCCAGCCAGCGCCCTCTGCCCAGGCACACACTGAAGCAAACAAAGTTGCCTTATCCTGTGTAAAAGCAAACACCTCCCCACAACCAAAGTCAGGTATATTTCCATGGACAACTACAGTGGAGAAAAGATTGGTTTTGGCCTCAAAAAAATTATTTTTTGCCCCAAACCATGAAAATACAGTATAAATTAATAACTAGAAAAAAATACAGTATGCAATATGCAAATGATTAAACAATGTATTGTAAACCTCTTCAGTAGCTGAACTAAGAAGTCTCTTTTGCTGAGAGTTCTAATCCTTTCACTCCTCTTCCTCACAGCAGTGTTTGGCAGCACCCTCAGCCTGTGCAAAGTGAGGCAACTGCTGGGCCATTTGAGGTAATAGCAGGAGTTTCACTCCCTGTAATTCAGGTCAGCCGGGAAACTCAGAAGTGGGAAACCATTTGGAACAGTATCCCGTCTAATGACTCTACAGTCTTAATATCATCATATCAGCAAGTTGTAAAATTTTCCAGGCAGCCACGCTACGCTTGGGACATTAGGTTGTATTCAGTATCTGGTTTGAATGAGTCTGTCTTCATATGCTGTATGCTTCATTAATCTTTTCTGTACTTCTGATCACTTCCCCACCCCATATTCCAATTGTTTTATTCCAACGATATCATTTCAGATTAAAATAGGAAATGTGCAAATACAGAAAAATTTTAGAGTGCATCATGTACACCTCAAGATCTTCAAACTCCCCACCTTGTTTTTAACCTGAAGTCCAAAGTTTAAATATTCCCATGGCCTCCTGCACTACCCAAAAGCTCTTCCAAACACCTAAACATGTCAGAAAGCAAAGTGAGTCAGAGGCAAGAGCAAAGGACAACTGAAATGCAGCTGCCTGCTGTGTACATGCAGGTCAGCTGAGCCAACGGGGCTTGAGATGGTTGGATGCACAGAGAAGGCTCAGTGCTGGGGCTGGGAAAGTCCCAGGACCGTGAATTGGAGGTTGCTGGGTCTTATTTGTCTGGGACTTTTTGGTAGCTTATTTTGCACTTTTTGGGTTTTGTTTCATTGGTTTGTTGGGGTATTTTTTCAAGACCATAAGCATGTTTCTAAGATACTGGGTTGCCACTATACAGAATCAGAGTTGGTAATACAGATTTGGATATATACATAAATATACATAGCGGGGTGTGTGTATATATATAAAATATATATCCTGAGCCTTTGCTTTTATGCTTATGTACACACACCCCCCCAGCAATGTCTCTGACACCCCCCTGCCCCCCGCCAAATCTCATCACTCACCACAAGAACAAAGACAGTTCTCCCAGAGCACGGATGTGGTGTAAAACCAAATCCTGTAAGGTAAGGCTTGCACCCTGCAGCAATATTGAGAAAGAGAGAGGCAAGTAGTACATAAAAAAACCTCCCAACAAACAAACAAGTTGAAGAAGGACATTCAATGAAAAGAGTCAATTAGGAGTAACACTGACAAGCAGACTGTACATTAGTTATACAAGAAACAGGGTTGTTTTCTTTTGCCTGTTTGCTTTGTGTTTATTCTTGAAATGCATTCCCAGCCACAGCATTGCAGTCAACAGGGCCAACCAGTACCCTGATCGTTCTAAGTCTTCCCTACCAGGCTAACAGGAACCAGGAATGACTCCCTGGTATTTGAAGAAAATATAAAGGACGTATTCATCTGGAAGACAACTGCATAACAAGACAGCAAATCATTAATAGGGACATTTTATCAGATGTCAGTCCTTCTTTTTTGCTTTCTATCATCAGGTCTGACACATGAGACCGCAGAGCCAAGGCCAGCCATGCTGTAAGTTTGCTTGGTACCACATCATGACTGTTACACAGAATTTGACACAAGTCGTGGTCAGCATCTCTTCTGAAGGCAGCTTAAGTTTGAGGGTCCTTGTATTTATCACTTTGCAGCACAGGCATACAAGAGAAGGCAGGAGTCAGAGCATTTACATACTCCTGATGCAGATCAGCACTTCTGCAACTCCCAGAAAGCATCTTTGGCACATCACTGGGGCACAGACAGGTAATTTATGATAACAAATAACTGCTCATTGGGTAGTACTACATGACCACGACTCAAGATGCAGTTTTGTGTATAATTCACCAGATTCTGGTGCTAATTTATTCAGCTCTTATCCCTGACTGCTAGTTTCTGCCTTGGATTGCCCTAAGCTTTGTGCTAGGTGAAGTGTTCAGGGAGCTGTGCTGTGAACCATATCAGGAAATAGATTTGGTAAAAAATTATAATAATTTTATTCTTCAGATGGTTTCATTCCTAATGCACTGAGTCCCCATGAGAGCACACAAATGCTTCTGCCAGCCAAGCACTGAGAGGAGGAGGATGACGATGACAGACAAGGGAGAGTGACCAGGACAAAAAGCACACTACTTGACAGAGCAACTCCTCAATTAAATCTATCCTTCATTTTAGCACATTCCTGTCTGTACCCAAGAAAGCCAGGGAGTAGAAAGCAGTCAAGTCTCACACCTAAAATGACTGCTGGAAACAAAGAGAGGGAGAGGGTTTATTCTGTTTGTGGCTTACCCATGATAACACATAAAATCTGCAGAGCATAAGGGACCTAGCTACACTTTATCCAAGCACTACATCGCTACTGTCCAAACCCTGTTGAAATCCTGGTTCCAAGAGCATATTTCAGCATCCACCCCCTTTTCTTTAAGCCATTAAACTTCATGGTGATTACTGCCTGCATGGACACGAGTGCTTGATCTAAAGATATAGGGAGATTACCCTTTGTATTCATACATCTCACAACTACTAAAGGCCAATTTAGTATTTTGGTAGTTAGAAGCTGCCACTGGTACACACAGTTGGGAAACCATCACTTTCTCATTATTATAACATCTTCCAGGACTGCAACAGCTAAGGCCTGCTCTGTGAACCCTGCCACATGGGAACTGCGTCTTCAGAAGAGTTGCTCTTGTCCTAATGTAATCTCTAAGTAACATTAAAGGCTTATTTGTACCTTAAGTAGGACAGATCATGTCTTAATTGCCATGAGTCCAGCTGAAAAGCAGAGGATTATGCTGCTGTGGCAGATAAACACAGTGTACACAAATCAGAGGCTGTGTACAGATGAACCCCTGCACCTCAATCTTCCTCTAGTGGCTACAGGTCATGCAAAGATACAGGGACACACTCAATTATTTTAAGGTTAACACAGAATATAAACCATTCTGGAAACAGAGGTCACTGCCTTGGTGAACATGCGGTTTTTACAGCCAGTCTTCAATTGTATTTCATATCAACCCCATGTTGTTACGTAAGAAGAGCTGCTGCACAAGCAGGTACCAGCAGACCACAGGTATGCTTAATCTGGACATCTGGACCTTGAATACCAAAAATTCTTCTATAAACCTGGAGGGAAAAGCACAGCCAAGGAGCTTAAAATAGAATCTAGACAACCAACTACTATAGACCCTGGAGAACAAGAATCTGGTACCTCCTCCTATATGTTTTTCCTCATAGACTAAAAATAAAACCACACAGGTATTTTGTTTTTCTTACACACCTATTTTTTTTCTTTTCCTCTACCTGAGGAGCTGCTCACCTTAAAATTACTTGATACAGGAAGCTGCTAACTTCAGCTTAAGAGAGGCAGATCAATATCCACTGAGTTTTAATTTTTTCCCTTTAAAATACATTTTACGCATGCAGGCATTATGCTTCTGGCGTGCTCTCAAGCAATTCTGAAATGGTTCCTTCCTGAGCAATTTCATAGTTTAGCGGGAGTAACTAGCCAATGCAACTGAAATCACTGAAAACCATTAAATAGTAAAGGAAACACTTCATATTCTGTGCCAGTTACTCTGTTTACCTCAGGGTTAGATAGGGAAACAAAACGAACCAGTATGTGGGTAGTAATAGCTCCTATCTCCACACAGACTGCCATGGTTATTTCTGTAAGATGGAGGGATTAATTTCCACAAGTATTTCTTATATATAATTATTTAGATGCATGGGCTGACTAAATAGTCTGCTCTTTGACGCGACACAAATACCAAGTAGCTTGCCAGTTACTTGGTACCATTCCATACCATACCATCACAAACAATACAAAGGGGTGATTAATCAACCTAAAGTGCTAAGTGTAGGAAGATGTTTATTGTTGAAAAGTTCTCTTGCTTAATGCTTTTTCATGAAATGGTTTGTTACCAATGGAACTGGTCTAACTTAATGGACTTTACTTCTAAATGTGAACTCATTATTTACAGAGTCAGGGCCTTGTAAAGAGACATACACTATGGTTGTCAGATTTTCCTCAATGCCTCCCATGACACTGATGGATAATATGGCCTTTAAAGCCACATTTCATTCAACACTAAGAAAGTCCTCCCTTGACACAGAGGGCAGACATCAAGTGAAAGGAATGAGTTTCCTGATGCAGGATTTTTTACCCTGGGCGTCCCTGGTCATGCATGAAGTTTTTGCCATCAGCCTGAAGACCTAGAAAGTGGTAAAATGTAACCACATGGGATGCTGAGACACAGTTTGGTGGAGATTTTTTTGTTGGATTTTTTTTTTTAAATGTTCTTAGTCCACTAATGGACTATGCAATTAAAGGCTAATGGCATAATAAACACTGTAATTAGCTACTGCTTGGCTCACATGATGTTTCAGGGGAAGGAGGCACCTGGCCCCTGCCTCTCATGGGTGATCAGCATGACTGGCTTCTCCCAATATTCTTAATGAAACATTATCTTCTAATACTTGCTGTTAGCATGGCTGCAGGAACAGCAGCACACAGAGCTGAGTCCTTCCGGATGCCCTGCCCCACAGTGTCAGACGCTATACTGTTGTACCAGGAGACCTTATAGTAACCTCTCAGTACCTGAAGGGAGCCTACAGGGAGAGCTGAGGAGGGACTTCTTACAAGAGTTTGTAGTGATAGGACTAGGGACAATGGCTATAAATTGGAAAAGGGAAGATTTACACTAGACACAAGGAGGAATTTCTTCACCATGACAGTGGTGAGGCACTGGAACAGGTTGCCCAGGGAACCTGTGGCTGCCCCATCCCTGGAGGTGTTCAAGGCCAGGTTGGATGGAGCCTTGGGCACCCTGAACTAGTGGGGAGATGTCCCTGCCCATGGCAGGGGGGTTGGAACTAGATGATGTTTAAGGTCCCTTCCAACTATTCTGATTCTATGCACTGACAGAAAAACGTACTTTAAACTCCAGGTCTGCTGCCTCTCCAGGAGGCACACACGTAACTGCAGCCTTCTCAATTTATGCTGTTATCATTCATCTCTTTACAGCATTCATCCATCACACTTCCTGTCCTGACAATTTCCAAAGAATTTTCCAAACTAGTCCTTGAAACTTTTACCAATGAGAGAACCAGACCTCAATTTTACCCACGCACAAGCAGGCAATGCTTAGTATAGTATTAAACAAAGACTGTTGCTGAAGTTTTTGACGGCCATGAACTCAAGAGCGTGTTGGCATTACCGTAAAATCTCTGAAAAGGGAAATTCATGGTACAGACAGCACAAGTAGGCAGCCTAAAAGGAGGCCAAGCAGAAGCTGAAAAATAAAATGGCATCACACTGCATGACCACCACATCCATCCTTTGGGTAACCAAAAGACAGTAAGTAGCCCATAGCAAGCTACATCAATCCTTGCTACAACTTATCTCTGTCAACTATTTAGTTCGCTGAAGATTAAGAGAGGAGCAAGTTTTGGTCTGTTGAGCATTAAGCACTTACTCATGTAGAAGAATGAAAGGATTTTCAGGGAGGACCTGTCAGGCAAGGAATACTTCGTTCTCGCCCCTGCCTCTCTAAAGGCTGATGTTACATGTTACCTATTGCCATTCTACACAAGTTTTCACAGAGCCTCAGTTCTCCCACCTGCAGGAATCACACATAGAATCACACAGTTACATATAGCACTACACTCAGCCTCACTAGAGCTTAGAGAAATGATTTTAATCCTTTCTTGTCTCTATCAGTGCGTCTATGCAGACTTGCCTGCAATTAATTTTCTTCTTCCCCCCACATACATCAAATTGTTGGCAGGCATTTCATGATCAAACCTACTAAGGTTGTGCTCCCTTCAAATAATTTCCAGCTGAAAAAGCTCAGTTTAGATCAGAAATCTCCAGTCTATGCACAGAAAGCTTTACTGAACTGCACTGAACTGCATCCCAAGGCTTTTACAATAGCTGCTAATGACCAACAGTTCACTGACTCCACATCAGACCATAACAGTCCAGCAACAGTAATGTCGAGTGTGTGTGTCGAATCACTGTAATCACTGGGAGTGAAACCAAAAAAGTAAAAGTACACCTATTAGTAAAACAAACAAGGAAAAACACATTTCTCCAACTGAGCAGGACTGACCTAGCATGCTACACAGCAAGAGCTGGTACATGCAAGGTTCTTCATTCAAAGAAGGTGCTCTCTGGTGAGTACAAACAAGACCTCTGCATTGAAGAAACGTTTCACAACCATACAAAGCCATTTCTAAAGATCTTAAGAACCTAATCTTAAATTCCATATTAGCCTGAAAAATCATATAATGGCTTGTGCCAGAAGGAACCTTAAAGACCATACAGTTCCTACCTCCCTGCCATGGGAGGGACACCTTCCACTAGGTCAGGTTGCTCACAGCATCATCCAACCTGGTCTCAAACACCTCCAGGGAGGAGGCATCCACAACTGCTCTGGGCATATAAAAAAAATACAAAGACTAAAACTGAAAACAATCCTAACTTTCTGTAAGTTAGAAGAACTGCTAAAAAAACCCCTTAAGTTTTAAGTATTACCTTCTAAACATTGTCCTACAAACCTCCCCCCATGGTTCCTTCTTCAGCCACGTAGCATAACTTCCTTTCAGTTCCTACATGGGCTCAGCACGCTTCTTTCCTTTTACACAGGACCAGATCACATTCACATCCCACTCACATCCTCGCTCTCTTTCCTCTTGCCCTCACACCACTTTGCCCTCACATCAATCCCAGTTTCTGTACTATCCCACAGCTGCTCCACCTCTGCCTTCTATGCATGCATAAAGCACCTCTCAACTGCACTTACAGTACACAAGTACAAAAGCAAAGGGAATGAAAGAACCACACTTACCATTACCACTAAAAAAACATTGTCAATGCATTCAGTACCTAAGCAAGCAGTGCTCATGTGCTAAGCAGGTTGCCAAACTGCTGTTTGAAAAGTACTGTTGTCCAAAATATGCATCTCTTACCCATTGTGGAATAAGCGAATAACTGAGTCACTGAGAGAGACATGGTTTTATTCAGGTTTGTGCAAATCCCAGGTGCTTGGGGGTTTTCTTCAAATCACAGCATACCTCAAAGGGTTTGTGGCCTTAATTTATACGCAAAGTTACACAAAGCCATACATTATTCACCATGCATGTAATCACATATCCACCTATAATTATAATAAATGCCAAGTCATTCCTTGCGTATTCTGTGCATGCTCCAAGGGCATCTTTAGGGATGCCTGGTGGTCATCACCCCACGTATTACCTGCCAAGTTCACTAATCAGTCAATTCCTCCCAATCTCCTCCCAATTATCTCTAAATTGCTGGTGTGGAATTTCTTAATTTAATTAAGTTCCCTAGTCACCATTCAAAAATCATTTCAGTATTATTTAACCATACAACTGAACAAACTTTAGTTCCATACCACAAAAATTACAAAAAATAATAATTAAACTGGGACCCAGCTAGTGATCTCCAGCTACTCTAATGATCCTAAGATATTTCTAAGATATTAAAAATACCACCAGATTATACCAACCTCACTAGACAGCAGCGCACACACACATAAATTTCCAAGAGTCTTCTGTGTTATCCATATTTTCTAGGGTTTTATTTATGTTAAAAACTGTTTAGTTCATTTAAGAAAATTCTTGCAATGTAGTGACAGTCAGTAGCCGTATTTAATTTTCTTTATTGCCTTATTCAGGGATAATATTTTGGGCCTTATTTTTCTTAATTATACCATTTCTACATACATACTATATTTACAGAATTTGCTATGTTTAGCATAGGAGGATTGTTTATTTAGTACACAAGAAATGGCCTAAAGAAGGAATAAAACTCAGTGCAGATTCCCATTTCCACAGACAATCCAATTCGTCCTAGATTTGTCTCCCTTTACAAACAGCACACTTCCCACTAAATAACAGTCCACATCGGACAACTGAGCCATCCTGTCTCGCTATATAAAGCTACTTACAATGCAAGACACCACTGGATGGGATTCCACTTCAGCAAAGCAAAACTGATTCCACAGTGTTGTAACGCCAGACCTGTAATCGACTGTAGCTTTCCAACACCACCACAGATACTACTGTCACAGGAAGGAAAAGAACAACAAAATACTCAACTTCCTTACTTTTGAGGTATTTTTCCTCTCACTGCTTTGGAAAAGGAAGAGTATGGCACCACTCCTGATTAACAGATGTGGAACAGAAGCCCAGAAGCCAGAAACACTCATGGAAATGTTCTTAAGTTTCAGTTTAAAAACTGATTGCATTTTCCCTGGACAATTCTATTTACTTCATTCAAGCCATTATGGTTATCTCCCAACTACACCTTTTTCTTTGGAACTGTCTCAAGAACCTTTCATCTAACATCGCCTATAGAAAAGTCCCTATGAGATGAGTTGGCGTCTTCCTGTGCTGGCTTAAAGGGACTTCTAAAACAAATAAACAAAAGTAGTCAAAGTAAGTTTTGTCAAGGGCAGGCTTTAGAGTTTGGCTTTTGTGCGTGTTTTGAAATTATTGTTGATGCCAGTTTTCCTACAGCAAAAGGAATTTCAGTTAGGTCTTCACCATGATATATAGCATTTAGGATTATGCACTGTACTATAAGCCGTTCCCTTGAAGTGAAACTAAGAAGTGTTTATCTGACAACAGAGCAGTAACATATGCCATGTGAATGCATAAGCACTCCTACCAGTCTGCAGTTTTATTTCAGAATCACCTGGCACTCAAGGATCCAGTTATCAGAGTAAAAGCAGTTTGGTGAAAGGTGAAGAAAGCATCACCTGCAGTGAATACCAGGCTTTCCATTTCAAACTTAACAAATCTACTGAACTGTGTGGGCTCTTCAGGTGCCCTATCTCACATTATGTACCTGCATGAAATGGTTTCAGGAACCTAGCTCATCTATACTAGTGAACCAAAAAAAAAACCCCCATAATCCTACATTCAGCCAGGTTTCATGTAGTGCACTTAAATTCCCTGTGTCCTTGTCGTTCTACTATTTGAGTGACAACTACTACACATACTCATTCTGTGCCCCAGTCCTGAGGAAAATTAAAGCAAATATCTTTCATTATATAGAATCACAGAATCATTTAAGTTGGAAAAGACCTTTAAGATCATCAATACATTCTCTCATAGCTAACATGCTTTTAGCTTTGCCATGCACTGTAGGAGTTTGTAGTATCAATACAGCAGGACTCTAACACGCTCTGAACAAAATCAGTTTGCTTTTCAAGGACAGATCTTCCAAATGTTTCAGTACTGAAGGCTGGATAAAAAGACATACAACATCTTTAAGTCAGTGATAATACAATACCTGTTTCGTACATTTTTTCCTCCTTTTCCTTAGAGTAATGCAAAACTTTTTACTTAATGCAGTTCAGAGCTACTAAGAGCTAACTTTTTACTTAATGCAGTTCAGAGCTACTAAGACTAAATAAAAGCTTTTTATGACATATAGCTTTTGGTTTATTTTCATTCACAGAAGCAGCACTCAAAACCAAATATCCACATACAAAAAAGGCGGCTGCAAATACCCACATGCTTGGATCTCTGCATTTTTCCCGTCTAGTAAGCTGAGTGGGAAATTACATGCAACAATTGTAATCCCTGGCGCAACAGGATGGAACTTGCTAAATGTTTTTAAGGTAAGGATGAGTAGTAATGAAGAGATGAATGCAAAGTATGTTTCACCATTTTAAAATTTGTCACCCAGTAAAATGAAAAAAAAGGTGTCATAGAACCATAGAATAGTTTGGGTTGGAGTGGACCTTAAACGTCATCTAGTTCCAACCCCTGCTGTCACGGGCAGGGACACATCCCACTAGACCAGGCTGCCCAAGGACCCATCCAACCTGGCCTTGAACACCTCCAGGGATGGAGCATCCACAGCTTCCCTGGGCAACCTGTGCCATTGCCTCACCACTCTCACCATGAAGAAATTCCCCCTTATATCTAGTCTAAAACTGCTCCTCTCCGGTTTATACCCTTTCCTCCTTGTTCTATCAATACAAGCCTTTGTAAACAGTCCCTCCTCAGCTTTCTTGTAGCCCCCTCTTCAGGTACTGGAAGGTCACTATAAGGTCTCCTTGGAGCCTTCTCCAAACTGAACAATCTGAACTCTCAGTCTGTCCGCGTATGGGAAGTGTTCCAGCCCCTGATTGTCTTTGTAGCCCTCCTTTGGACCCATTTCAACAGCTTCATATCCTTTTCATAAAACAAGGTATCCATAACTAAAAGCAAAGACTGAGTTGTGGATATAAAGCATCGCATTTCTAATCACCTTGCACACTCTTTGCATTAGCAGAACATTTTCTAAATATCACCTTAAATCCAGATTTAGGAGAGCTGGAAGAAATATTGGTTTAATTTCACACATTCTCCGCTCCCAAAACTGAAATGCTATTAGCATTTTTAGAACACTAGAAAAAAACCCATCTGCTTTACATTCCCAGGCCAAAATCCTTATTGCACTGTTAAAACTTAGATGTGTTTATGAACTGAAAAGGACCACTGGACAAAACATTAAAAAAAAAAATCTGAGTGCATTCTCTAGTTTCTCCTAAAAACAACAAATTAAACACTTAGATATTTGTCAAACATAAAGCAGACATCCATCTTTTTGTATGTGAGTAACCTGCCAAAACAGAAAAAACATTCACAGAATAAACTCAATATTGACAGTGTTAAGAAGTTTTCTTATAAAAATCATAGAAGATATATTTATATAATTAGATTTTTAACATCTATGCCATTTACTTCAAAGTTTCCATCGAAGTTCTAAACGTGCGATTTTTACCAAACTAGTTCATATCCACAAAAAATGCAGCTATGATATGTCACTGCAGAGAGCTGCTAGAGAGTTATTTTCACCACAGCTTCTCTTTCAGCACATTTTTTTTAAAACAACCCATATTTCACCTGGAGAAATAGGCATTATTCCAAAGAATATAACATATTCAAATGTTTTCTGGTACCCTTTTTAAGTTCTGGATACTTACTCCTGAAAGTAACTCCTCACAAGGCACAGAATTTTCTTTCTATGAATTTCTGTCCATTTTTTTTCCCTTAACCTTCACAGCTCTTTCAAAATGATAAAAGCAGATCAAATTTAGTCATTTTCTAATATAACTTTACATAGAAGTTCTCTGAAAAATACCTGTTTGAAATCATCTCATAGCTACCCAATAGAATCCAGAAGCCACTTGACAAAGGCCAGAAAAATCAGTATTTCTATATTTACATATCTGATAAACTTCCAAAATTGTCATGAGATAATTAGGAACTGTATTGTTTCCAGTTTTTTAAAGGTCAAAGGCAGGGTCCTTACAATATCAAACACTGTAACAACATAGCCTCACCTTCCCCATAATTCACCTTAAATTCCAAAAGACTGAGAAAGTGAAAATCAGGGTAGCAGTCATTTCCAAAACAGACTTTAATATAACAGGCAAGGAAAATTTTTTTCCAACAATGCTGTTTCAGTTAGTTGCCACAAGCATTTAGAATATATCTTCTTACTACAGTGTTTTTCTTCCTTCACTAGGAATGGCAACTGCTTTTAGATGGAGAATGTGCTTTTTTCCTCCTAAGGAGGCCTGTTCCCACGACTTGAATCCTTATTGGTCTTTGGTAATTTTTAAAAGCTGTTGCTGATGCAATCATAGGTTGATGTTAACTCACAGCTGCTAGCCCCAGTAACACAAGCACAATAAAATTTCTTCTGTTGGAAATTCCTGGTCAAGCTGCATATAGACAGAAGCTGGAAGTACTTCTTATCATTGGAGAAAGTAGTTCTCAGTAATCCAAATTAGTATTTAAACCCAGGCATCACAGCAAAGGAGAGCTTTAAGAAGGTTTTTGAAGAAGGAAAAATAAGGTATTTGGGGGAACACGACCTTTCAGATGTAAAGAGAGCAAAGCACAGCAGCACTGATAAAACATGTAAGAAAGCAAATGATGGAAACAAGAGATGACCCCCAGCAGGGAGCTGAACATAAAATGGAGCTGCAGTCACACTAAAATGCAAAAGCTGCTTGTTTTTTGATCAACGGAAAAGCAGGTAGGTGGGAATGTGAGATGGTACAAGCAAAGCATAGCTAAGTCAGACCTGTATAGCAACAGTTTAAATAAACACGAGCAGGATGAGATCAGATTGGTACACTGAGAGAAAGGGGTTACAGAGACATGAGACCCCAGGTGGAGTTTCAGCTGCATAAACTACATACTTACCTGGATTATACTCCAAATACCAGGCACTTTCTTGTGGCTTAGTTGGATTACCTTAATCTCTGGGAGCAGCTCATGCAGTTGCTCACCTGTACTGGCAGAATTACCTTTACCTGACTTTTTTTTTTTTCTTTAAACTGCTTTAGAGCTAAAAAAATAAAGAGCTAAAAACAACCTGACTTTGGCAGACAGTCCTTAAACCTAAAATTTACTTTTTAGCCTAACAAAGCCAAAGTAGTTGGTACATAAAACTGTTTGGCACTATGCTTTTTGTTTGGGTATTTTTTCCCCCCCCTTCTCCAGAACAGACCCAATAACTAACATAAGGCAGTATTGTTTTTACTTCCAACTTCCAGAAGTAAAACTTGCACAATAAAACTTGGTTCGATGCTGTAACTAATTCCTATTGACTTTTATTTCCACTATGAACCTTTAAAGTGCCAAAAAAACCCTACTCATTTTCTGGGGCTAATTTTACTTCTTGTTTAAGATTTAAGCCATGGCTGACAGTATAAGAAAGCTTACAGTTGCAATGACTGACCTAATTCCACTTTATACATGATCTCAAGCAGCTATCAAGCCACTAATAGCTGTGATGTGTTAAAAAAAATAGGTGAAGTTCTGGTGGCAAGACAATCTAAGGAACCTGGAGTTGCACAAGTCCATGGGATCTGATGAGATGCATATATGTATCCTGAGGGAACTGGCAGATGAAGTTGCTAAGCCACTATCCATCATATTTCAGAACTTATGGCAGTCCAGTGAAGTTCCTATTGACTGGAAAGGGGAAACAACCCCCAGTTTTAAAAAGAAAAAAAAGGAAGACCCAAAGAAGTACAGGCCAGCCAGCCTCAGCTCTGTGCCCAGCAAGATCATGGAGATGATCCTCCTAGAAACTGCTGAGGCGCATGGAAAATAAGGAGGTGATTGGTGGCAGCCAACATGATTTCAGTAAGGCCAAATCATGCCTGATGAATTTGGAGAATTTCCACAATGGGGCTTCAGTGCTTGTAGATAAAGGAAGAGGAATTAACATCATCTACTTGGACTTGAGCAAAGCATTCAACACTGTCACACAATATTCTTGTCACTAATTGGAAAGAGAGATTTGGATGGACCACTCTGTGGATAAGGAATTGGCTCGATGGTTGCAATCCACAAGCTGTGGTCAATGGCTCAACGTCCAAGTGGAGATAAGTGACAAGTAGCATTCCTCAGGGGTCAGTAATGGGACTGGTGGTGTTAAACATCTTTATCACAGACACAGACATTGGAAACAAGGGCACCATCACCAAGTTTGCCAATGACAAGTCAACAGACTGGAGGGAAGGAATGCCATTCAGTGAGAAGGTGACAGGCTTGAGAAGTGGGCCTGTGCCGACCTGATGAAGTTCAGCAAGGCCAAGCATAAGGTCCTGCACTCAGGTAAGGGCACAAATACAGGCTGGTCAGAGGACGGATTGAGAGCAGCCCCAGGGAGGACTTAGGGGTGTTAGTGGATGAGATGCTTAATATTAGCCAGCAATGTGCACTTGCAGCCCAGAAATCTGACCATATCCTGGGCTGCATCAAAAGAAGTATGACCAAGGGGGTTGATTCTCTCCCCCTACTCTGCTCTCATGAGACCCCAGCTGGATTACTACATTCAACTTTGCAGCCTCCCAACATACAGAGGACATGGACTTGTTGGAGTGAGTCCAAAGGAGGGCCATGAAGATGATCAGAGGGCTGGCCCACCTCCCATATGAGGACAAGCTGAGAAAGTTGAGGTTGTTCAGCCTAGAGAAGAAAAGGCTCCAGAGAGACAACCTGGCTCCAGCCTTCCAGTACTTAAAGGGAGCCTAGGAAAGCTGAGGGGCTCTATAGCAGGGAGTAGGGGGATTGGATAAGGAGTAACATTTTTAAGATGAAAGAAGGTAAATGAAAAGGCTTTGAGGAACCTGGTCTAGCGAAAGGTGGCCCGGCCCGTGACAGGGGGGTGGACCTGCATGATATTTAAGGTCCCTTCCAACCCAAACAATTCTATGAACTGACCTCTTACCTATTTTGAGTGTAGAGTTTGGCTTTTTTTTTTTTTTAAAAAAAAAAACCACCTTCAACTAAATAGCAAGATCATCATCAGATTCACATAAGGACCATGAAAAGTACAGATAGTCAGGCCAAGTCCTGCAAAGGTTTGCATGCAGGTTCAAAGAAGCACAAAGAGACCTGGTCTATTAAGATAAAACTTTCATTGTAGTTAGCCTCTCATATAAGCCTATTGAGAAGGTCAGGACGATGCCACTTATATTTGCTTCCACTTCCTTATTCCCTATTCCCTTTAACATGTAAATTAAAATCAATTAAAACAAGTCCTTATTTTGCTCAAGCTTACCAGAAAGCAGATATGAGAAGTGACACAGACTACCTTGTCTCTGTTACAGAAGTCATAAAAATGAAGAGAAGAAAAGAATCAAACTGAATTTGAAATGTCAGAAAGACTTGAGATGGAAGAGACACTCCCTTCCCAGTGTTCTACAGAAATATCTTTATGTTAGTTACCAGGTAGCAACATGATTAAGAGAATGTAATTTTAAAAACAAGTGTTAAAATTGACAGGTTACAATATATAGTAAAATACATCAATAAATTTTAGCATACATTAAGACTTCTAACAACAAAATTAAAAAGCAGTTATTTTTCCAGGCTGTTGAAATCCAAAGCATGTTTTGATTAAACTAAAAAACACAATTTGAGTTCTGAACCCAGTGGATGCTAGAATGGAATGTAGTGTTAATTTAGAGGACAAAGAAGAGAAATTATTCTTCATTTAAATCATCTTGTACCAGTGCAAGCTATGCTCCTTTGCTTTAAAGGGCCTGCATGTGTGCTTCACCTCTATACAATCGAAGTGCACACGCTTTTATTTCAGTAAGACTCTCCACATGCTGTATAAATTCAAACACGTGTTCACAGGATTGCAGCCTGTGCAGCCAGAGCACAAGAGCCAACAGAACAAGGTATAAAAACTGCAGTTCATGAGGAATGCATGCAGAAGTTATGCTGTACAAGCAGATCCAACAAAAAAAATTGAAAAACAGCTTATAGACTGAAAAAAATGTATGGGTTGTTCATAAATACACTCATTCCTCAGTAACACAAAGTATTCAGGTTACTATGATGCACTGTCAATAACATGGAAAAGAGTGTATGCGTGTGTCCATTCCCTGCCCCTATAAATAACTTCATTATTAAGTTAAAAAAAAAAATCAGCAAAAGTATTAATGCAAGAGCACTAATACTAGAGAAATTTTTATCCAAAATATTGTACAAAAGTAAAACTTTACAGGTCTAACCTCAGATCTTAAAGAAAGTGCAAGAAATGAGTTGACTGAAAGGTCAAGTTTAATCAGAATTTTTAGACTTCAAACAAATGCACTCCCATAGCTCTTTCCAGCTGAACTTCAGATGGATTCAACCTAAGAGCTCTACATGTTGTTTGTACTCTTCTGCTTGCCAGAGAAATGCACTTTGAGACTTCTGACTTACTGTGACAAAGAGCCACATTCACTATTGAACAAACCCAAGTCCATCACTAAGAGACAAATCACAGATGCTATTTGATTACCTTTTTACATAAAACACACCTTGATAAATCCTTCTCAAGAAAATATAAACATATCACACTGTTTTAGCAATCCTTTATTGAAGATAACAAGTTGGTTATGTTCACTGTATTGTATGAAACATCACAATATCATACTGGGAAGGTACTATCAGTACAGGGTTGGACCAGAGCGGACAGTCTGAACAATAAACCATTTTGCATTCTTCATTCCCTATCTTTTAACAACCCCAAAAAAAACAGTAAAGGGACAAATACCTGTTAACATCATCATTTAAAACACTTTAACTTACAAGGCTAAAATCTAATGAATAAATAAAATATACTGTGGCAATAATCCTCTCTAGACCAAAAAAAAAAAAATTAGATACACAGTGAATCAAAATGATCGGGAAAGCTGGCCTTCGGCACCAGTATGAAAGAGCACGTGTTTTTTTACAGACTCACCATGGGGATAAAGTTACAGAAAAATACCATGAATTCCATTTCACACAAAACCAGTTGATGACTGTCATTAGCTTAAAACTACACACAAGGGCAATTACATCCTTGCTGAAACACAGTTTAAACAAATAGGAAAATGTTTACAAGGCATCCACAGCATGTAAATCATGTACAGATGGATACATTCATTGTTTCCCCTCCCTAATAGCTTTTATTTTAGATAAATACTTTACTCTTCCCCATTTTCAGCATCTACTGGACTCATTACATGCACAACTCAAAAGAAGTCAGAAAAAAAGTCAAGGTTATTGCAAAAATAGAATTAAACTAAGAATCTTCAAGTACCTTACATGACAGCCACTCTGTACCATGCCCATTGCTTATAAAATGAAAGGTCATTGAACCCATGAAAATATCTCTAATATTTTCTTGATTTAAAATAGATAATTTTAAGTGTATTTATAGTAATCTCAAAGTGATAATTTGAACTTTGAAAATAATGCAAACAATTAAAAATTATACCCATATTACACAAGACTTCTGTCTGTATCTTAAGCTAAAAAAAAAAATCAAAAAACTATAGAAAACCACATATAGAACAAAAAATAATCACAATTTACATTATAATCAAGGCAAATTTTCAGCATTTTTTAAAAAAACTTGCAGCTGTGAGAGATGTCAAAGCAAGTCACTACTAACTAAATTCATCAGTTTGGTTTTAAAAGATTTTCTCTAGCAAGAGTTTAAGGGTGTGTTGTACACATGCGTAAAATTCTTACTGTTTTTAGATGCCTAGAATCTCCATATATTATTGCCAAATACACTTATCTTCAAGCAAGCAGTAGGCAACATATCACAATTTGGACACCGCAGGGAAACCTAACGGTCTGGTAATACAGGTAAAATCGGAAAATTAAAAAAAACCCCAACATATCTGATAGCATATTGCCCAATTGAAATTACTTCCAAGCCACAGAGCTGCAAAGCCTTCCAACTTGGCAAAGAGTAATAAGTAACGTCTCAATTACTTGTACTCTTTCACGCTTGTGTGTTGCACATTTCATTTAGTTGTAGTGTATCTTCAGAATACACCTACAATCCCATGTGCCTCAGGTACAAATACCGACCTGCTCAGAGAATCATTCCTTCCTTCCTTTCTTTTTAGAGCCAAAGTTCATTAAAGATGTAATCAGTATGCCTGAGGCTGGTAAAAATACTGTAGTACAGGCAATGCTAAGAGTGGCAAGATCAGAAAACACAAAAATGAATAAATGATGGAAAATTCTAATATCTTTCTGCCCATTTCACAAAGTGTTGGAAATCACCAGAATTTTTCCCTTGTATTGAAGAAAATGGATTTAAAAGTTTTTTTCCCCCTTTCAGAATCAAAAGCATTTTAGTAGATTTGTAAGGCTACCACGGATCTTCTAGATCTCCAGCACCCTACAGGAAAAGAAGAGGAGAATTATTACTACTCACCAATATAAATTAAAACATTTTGTTGCACTTTGGATTTCAGTGGCATAATTAAGTAGAATACTAGTGTAAGACAGATGACATTGCCTTCCCCCCCCCCGACCTGCTCACTTCCACACACAAACATTCTCTGTTCTCTCAAATTCATGAGGGAATTTACTGTCATCAAGCATGAACCCAGTAAACCTATTTCAGCATAAAAACATATGCCATCCAAAACTGTACCAAATCATAGCTATCAACAGATACTACATCTATGGACTACCAAAACAAACAAAAAAAAAGTCTATAAAATACTAAGAAACTCAGCTCTTCAGGTATTCTTGGTCCACAAGAAATTCCTACAGGCTCTTTTTCATTAAGGCAGTGAAATTTGTACCTATTTTGAGCAATGATATTTTTTTTGTGGAAGTGTTATATCATGAAGTGACTTATAACATGAATTCCAGATTCAACTTATCATCAGATTAGTTACCACCACTGTAAATTCCCAGTACTATTACAGATCCACCCAAATGCACATACATATACGTATTAAACACCAAAAGGCAGTGAAAAAAATTTGGCAAACAGGTAGAATAGCAAGCTCATTTATATGTCTGATGTTTAACATGAACCTGAGAAATGTTGTCCAAACAAAGTTATGATGATTGTGCCAAACCCCAAATTACTCTAATATTTGTAGAAATTAATGAACATCATGATGGGTTAATGTTAGAAGCTATGGGAAGTTTCAAATCATGTCAGAATGACAGTATTTCCAGGGAAGTTTATTACTTGCTTAAAAGAGTCAATATGCATACAGATATTATTCCACATATATCATTCTTTATTTTGACTTAAACACAAATTCTTAGAACTTGACACTAGGTACTAAATCTAATTACATTTTTATTTCTGAATATATGTTATGCTACCACCTGGGAAGTAATAATACAGTCATCTAGAAAACAGGTATTTATGATGAACAGTGGATACAATCTAAACTGGAAAAAAACCTCAAACACATTTCATGAAGTATAAGTGACAACCTAAAATATAATACCTTTTGTAATTTAGTTGTAATATAAACTATACAGGATTCAAATACAAACATGCAGAATATAATGCTGGGGCAAAAAAAAACGCTGAAGAATTTGTATAATTCAATCTATTTTCACAGAAGGTACAAGTAACTTTTGAATTACTTTACAATTAGCAAACCAACACTAGCAAAATTATTATTTAAGAGTGTACTTACAAGAAAAAGTTTTAAAACTTATTTTTGCATTAGCATGTCTTGGTTTTGGTGTTGTGTTGCAGGATTTAAAACAACCCCTCAAAATCTCAAATGAGAAGTTAACTGCTACTACACAACATAAGATGCAATTACTACAATATAACACAGTAGTTGAACTTCTGAGGAAAAAAACCAGCTTCTTATAAACAATCTGTACAAATAACTAAAGTAAAAACAAACAGACTTCTATGATAAAATGTGACAAGTGTTGAGATATAAACAAAGTAAAATATGCCAAGTGAAACGAAGCATAAGATCTGCCATGTAAAATATTATGTCTGTTTATCACTCATCCCATTCATCCCTGAATCTTCGTTTGCGCTCTGTATTTCAGCAAGGTGATTCCCAGATTCTGTGTGGGTATCTGGTACGGGATCACTGGGTCCAGCATGAGTATCTGAAGTAGATGCTGCAGCTGATTCAGCAGTGAACTCTTCTCCCTGCACGTTAACTAGCCTGTAACTATTCAGCATCTCTTCCAGGAGGTGGCGGTAGTTCCCCCTATGATTAATTCTCATTTGCCTGAGCGCTTCCACCAATTTTCCCTGCGTTCCACTTTCCTCGGCTTCGCCAGGGTCCTTTTTTTAAGATTCAAGACCCCCAAAATCAGTAGGCAAACTAAGATATTTTCTAACGACATTTAAAAAAAAACCAAAACAAAACAGCAAACAATTTTTCTGAGAAATCATCAGCTTTTCTCTATTTAAATAAAAACCACCTTATTAGCAACAGACATCTTAGAAAATGATCATCCATGTTTGTCTATTTTATATAACAATAATTTAAGAAATTATACCTATTATAGCAGCATTTTTAATGATTTCACTTTATTTTCAGTCAGATACTGTCAATATGGTACCTCCTCCCAGTTAACTCCAACTTGGTTCAAATTGTCTCTCAATGAATATAGCTGGTATCCCCCACAACTATGGTCAGTTCTCAGTGAAAAAACTAAACAGGCTTCTATAGCCATCAGATCAATATTTAACTGAATTTCTGCATAGCCAACAGCAACACAGTCCTGCAGAAAAACTTAAAAAGGATAACCAATGCTAGCAGTTTGGTTGAAGCATCACACCAAAACAAAGAGTAGAAGCGTTTTAGGAAACAATCCCCTCCACATTAAAAACTGGGGTTTGCATGCATGGTGCTGCCATGAAAGAAAGGTACAGCTACGTATCAGGACCAGGAATGGTGGTGTTTGAACAAGCATTGTTAATGGAACAGATGTCTCCCCTGCAAGCCACTTATTTGACTAGAAGACTTCAGTTGAAAAAACTGGGGTGTTTGCAATAGACTGGCACATCTATTACAGTGCTGAGATTGATGCTAGACATTTTAACTTTCAAGTGCTAAAGGAGTTCTGTTGCTTTAACAGAATAGTAAATTTTAAATTATTCATATCTAGCATGTTATCAATCTAGGCAAATGGAACCCTATCTCTAGAAACTGGCAGATTTTGCAATGCAGAGACAAAATCCCAACCGCCTTTTCCTCGTGCTGACCTCATTTTATTATCATCTAGTCCAAAAGCTTAATAAACTACAAGTACTGCAGTCATTCATTTACAAGCTTAATAGCTGCATTAAGAGCATCCTAGTTCAGTAGGATTTTGGATGCTGTAATATTCCTGGAATAGAAGCCCTGAGACTGATTAGAACAGTCTAAGTTAAAAGGGGGACAATTTTACCACAAAAAATGAATGTTACTGCATATAATGCTATCCCTCCGAGCTTAATTTGTTCACAGAGACATCCTTCCATTGTGGCTTGCTAGTCTTAGTTTGAGATTGTTTATGAAGTGGGACTAGTTTAATGCCATCTTGAGCTCAGTCACTGAAAACTCAGGACATCAAGATGAGGCTACAGGTGTATCCTATTTCTTAGGTTTTGACCAAAACCAATTCTATTTACATTGAAGAATAAAAGGAATAAGCAATTACATAGCAGCTCTGAGACTCCTAAGCAATTCAAATCCTAGTTGGAGTCAAAGTAACAGTGCTGTTAGCATTTAATATTCAAACCTCACATTCTGTTTTGCACCTTGTTGGTGGCAGACTGTTTTGTGCTTTCCTCATCTCCCTCAGTGCCAGCAAACAGTAGGTCATATATACACTACAATGCAGATTACTCTAATTATGTGTGGCTAGAGCAGGTCCCTGATTTATAATTACTGTGTAAGCTAGCATCTGTCTTTCTTCATGTTCTAATTCAACTTAGTGCTACTCACAACAAAAACAATAATAAATTTTTGCTAGCTATATTTACTATGAGCATTCGCAATTTTTACACAAGTTCCACTCTTAAATTATATCAATAAAAAGGACTACCATGTACTAGGGACAGGATTTACCATGTTTAAGTTAAGAATTGGGTCTATTTACATTCCTGAAATTATCAGTAGCAGCCCTTAATGACAAATTATTTGACTTAGCAAAATGCCATAATTCAATATAAGTAAAAGCAAGACACAAATGATTGTTTTCAAAAAAGATGCTCAAATGCAGCTTTAAACAAATGCCGCTGAAACCATTAAGGCAGCCATCGTAATTTTAAGATTGTTCCTTGTGTTTAAGGATACACATGCAGCCAAGGAGCCTAACTGGATAGTACAAAAAAGACGGTTGAGAAGTAGAGCCTTTCGAGTAATAATTTATTATGTTAATTAGAGCACCAACATGGTGGTATTGTAACATTACAGGGGTACCAATTATTTAGCTATGAAGAGGTTCTTTTAAATTCCCTTTCTGAAATCTGAAAGCCCTAAGCCTCAGTACCTAACAGATTTCTATGATTTCATTTGCACTTGCAAAGGCACAAGCCACCACATTTATAGCAGAAGTCCTTCTGCTCAAACACAGGCAAAGCTGCTCTTTGTAAGCCCAATGCAGCGCTCTCTCCAACCATCTTGGATTTACCAAATATCTTCACTTCGTTGAGATGCTTAAAAGAAAAAGTACTTATGGCTGCTACACCATGAAGTCACACTACTGATCTCTGAACATGGCTGTAGTAAGGACTCTTCCATGCTCCAGTCTCTGTACAACATAGTCTTATTTAGGCTTTATGTTAAAGATTGTCAGAACATGCATGTGAAGAACTGGAAGAAGTTACTCTAAAATCACTAGGCTTGGAAGACAAAAAGATTCCAAGCACTACACTAACTGAAATCTTTACAGCAATGAGTGAAAATGAAACTTATCCAGAAAAAGATACCTCTTTGGTTTTGATTTTTAGACTAAGAACTTACACACAATGCTATTATGATCCAATTCAAAGTAACTCAGGGTAACTACGTTAAATTGTTCAGTGTTAAAAAGTACAGTCTTCAGAAGGAAGTGATTCTCAGTTGCAAAAGTTAATCTGGTTGGTTTGGGTTGTTTTTGTGGGGTTTGGCATTTTTTTTACCTATGCATTAATATTTTATCAATTAATTATATTATTATTCTGTCAAGGTAAAAAAGTGATTCTAGCCTTACATAAAATGATCAGATGAAGATGACTGCCACAAGCAGAATTTCCAGTTAGCAACAGCAATTTTCTGCACTACACCCACACAGTAACACACAAGCATATGCTGTTAACTGCACATGGGGAAAGCTTCTCAAGTGCAAGTCAGTGCACCTTTGCGCTCTGCAGACTCAGCATCTGTGTCTGCAACTCCCATCTTCTAGTATGAAGATCTGCTCTTGCTTCATGCAAGTTTATAACAGGAGCATTATTAGATTTCAGTTTCACATGAAAATGTCACCACTGGGATGATGCACTGTATATTTCCTTCCTACCTGTGCTTCGCGTTTAAAAGTGAGATGTGTAGCAACACTATCACCGTGTGTAGACATTGTGGAGAGTCTGATGTTGAGAAACTGAACAGCTTCCTTCCCCCTTTTACTGCGTCTCAAGTTCTAGAGTATTCAGTTCAAAAGACTGACAGCACACAAACACCTGGAACTGAGTAAGACTACTGAGGAAGTCATGTTTTCATCCCCTCAGAGAGGGGGTTCACCAAATTCATCTACTTCAAGGACAGTAAGAGCAATTTCTGCTTACTAGAAAAGTATAAGCATGAACTGCATCCTTCACTTGGTGGTGCATACTCCTCTCAAACTGCTCTGGGTCAGAATCACTTAGGATGGAACAAAGAAGAAGTACTGACTGGCAAAAGACATCTTACCACAAGACTTAACTAAAATTTCATCCAGTGAATTTAAAACACATCATTAATGAGATTTGCACTAAATACCAACAGAAGACAAAGTTTACAAACTAGACTGGGGTGTACTGCTCATACTTAATATTAAAGAAGCCAAATAAAAAGGACACAAAACAACCATCTAGGGATTCTAATGGCAATAAAGGTCAAAGCTATTAATGGCAAAAGGGGTTAAAGCTATATTATGAGCAACTTGCGTATTTAGTTCAGCTACATAATGTTATTAAATTACAATGAATGATGTTCAAAAATTTCCTGGAAGTAGCCAATACACAAAAGTATGCTGTACTGTGTGTCAGGACTTTCAGCAAGCTTGCATGCCTATCAGAAAGTAAATTTAGACTTATAAACATTGCACCATAAATGAAATTATGGCAAATGATACTTCTAGAAAGTTACTGTTGGATAAACTTTTAGAAAAACTCTACGAACTTAGTAAACATATGCCATAATCTTCAAATAAACTATCTTCACCAATAACTTTACCCCAGAAGAAGGAACAATATTACAGCTAAATATGAAAAGCAGCAGAAGGCTCATAGAAGTGTAGAGTTTCCTGAAGGACTAAACAAGCTGAAGAGGAAGATTTTTGGCTAGCTTATTTTGGAGTACTGCTGCACAATCTGCGGTAAGTTATACAACAAATGCCCACTCTATCACTTTTAACTACAAAAAGGACAAGTCCTTAAAAAAACCCAAAAAACCCCC
>WAAB01025375.1:77636-112069 GCA_013389865.1 Piaya cayana
CCAAAACCCACAAAACCCCCCAAAAACCTGCAAAAAACCCCACCACCACCAACAAAAATTTCTTCTTTATTTGCTACTTTAAGACCCTTTCACCTACACTTCCTTATAACTTTCTAACTTAAGGGAATAAATTAAATATGGGCAGGCAAGAAAAGATGACTAGAAAAAACCCCCAACAATTGTGGCGAGATTGCAGATTCACAATCTCAAGGTGCACAGCTGATCTTTTTAAAGTATTTGAAATAGAAATTGACATCTCCCCAACACCATTCATTGTAATGACTACCTGAGGACCTTGCAGCCATCTCAGAAGATAAAAAATTACGTTGAAGGATTTACTAGAAGATGAATGATATCTTCACAGATTAGTTCACATAAACTGTACAGGAAATGACATGTGCACAAGCAGGGATGGCTTTTATCAGTTCTTCAGTTTTCCAAAGACTTTTTCAAATAAATTTAACCGCACCTGATATGAACACCAGTTATTACTCTCCATACTAAGAACCATCTAACAATCAGATTTAAAATTACAGTAAGCCGTATTTCAACATACTAATTAAAATTCATCTTATTAGGAAATGGACAAAAGAATGTAAGCCATTTTAGAAATCACAACTGAAGTAATCTAAAAATCCCTTTACACTTTCCTCAAACTACTGTACACAGGATATTTAAAGATAGTATAAACTCTAAAAATAGACAATATAAGCCTCATCATCTTTTATATTCAGTGTACCAAGGTCTTCTACACTTACAACAGGAAACGTGTTTGCCCCCTCTCCTACTGGGTTTTTGGACAGTAGACATAACAGCTAGTTAAGCACTGAATATGCTGACCATTATTTCTGAAAATAATGAACTATAATTCAGAAAAACCCTGCATTGTTGCCTTACAGGTTTGACTGAAAATGCAGCAGTCAATTAAATGTTCAAAAAGTCTTTCAGAATGGAGTGTCGTTTTGCTGTCTTTTTGAAGATGAAGTTCTATATTAGACCTATCCAAAGCAAGGTCAAAGTGAACTGTATACTACAAGACATACTTTGTGTCTATAATACTTTACTAGCAGTGACATATACTTCAGCTTAATGTATGACTACTCCGACGTTCTCATTAACAAAGAGGTGTAGCAATCAAAATGGGTACTTACCCCCTCATTTTCTCTGTGTGGATTCAGCCTACTATACACAGCTTCAATAATATTACGCCTAAAGAGAAGTTTTTAAAAAAATTAAGCACAACAAAGGATTTCAAAACACTGAGAACAAAATGTTTGACTACAGTAATAATTTCAAAGCATTTAAGATGTTTTGTCTTTAACCTGCCTCTTAAAAAGATGAAGGCTGCTCTCAGTGTCTTTACTTGCTTTCAATATGAGGTTTGGGGATGTAACTGTAAGTTAAGTTTTGCAAAGACTAAGCAAGGCAAAACATTTTCTTACCTACCCCTTCCCATGCTCTACCCCTTTACATCTTCAGAAGTTCCAGCTGCACAGTCAAATTTTGCCAAGAGTAACATTTGACTATTTTGCTTAATATAACACAAGTCTTAAAGTTTTCTGGTTTTCTTGCCTTATTTCTGAATGCAGAACCTGAAGACAGTTGTTTTTTCACACATTTTTATTACATATACACAGACTGCTACTTGCTTATGAACTTCTGAAGTGAGGTGACCAGAGGACTCAACATCTGAAATGTGTTGTCTAGTGTCTATCCACACTGTAGAAATTAAAACTCAAATACCACTAGCTAGATTTTTTTTTTTTCCTGGAAGTATCATATAAGGCCACTCTTTCCCAGGCAGACAAGATAAGCACAAAAAGCTTCTAAAAACTAAACACCAAAGTGTAAATATACTTCTCAGAGGAAAAAGGTTATGTCCCTACATCTTCAAATCATAGTAAGAAATAGGAAATGTTCAGGCGCGTATAATATATACATTTGAAGTTACTGACAGCTTCATCTAAGAACAACTGCTACATGAACTAAGACTCTCAAGTCTGGAAGTGGCCAAGATCTATAAAAATTATGTATTACACAATGCAGGTAAGCACTGACAGCTCACTCTTCCAAATGAAGAGCAAAATGGCATTAAATGAACAGAGCAGCAAATGTCTCAAAAATACATGGTGATGGCTCTTGATGCAACAGAACTTTCTGCCCCAGAATATGGAAGATGCCAGAAGTTTGATGAGGCTCCTTGTGGAAGTATTTAACTTCATGGAAGAGAAATTCTAAGTCACTAAGAACATGAACTACTTAAAGATCAGGAAGCACCTCAGCTGTAAGAAACAAAAAGCTGAAATAATAATGATAAGGGAAATATTTTACTTTTTTTTTTTGTTTTATATTATTCTTCCCTATGCATCTACTTTCAGCTGTCCTCCACAGATCAGAGCTAGAATGATCCTTGGTTTGATCTGGTATGATGTGGTTCTTAAGATCACATCATGGAAGCAAAGCGTATTCAAAACAGAAGAGCTTGTTTTTTTAATGGAATGTTGCAAGTACGTTGACTTCTGAGATACAACAGTAAGTCAGGTAATCTCAATATCTAGGGTCCAACATCAGAATATACTTTTCCAGTCATGATCCAGCATTTAAAACAGCATGTACTGAAATGCTCAGAACTCTGGTTTGCAGAACATTTAATGCAAGGAATAGTGCATTAAATCTGGACGACCACTAACCTACAACACTAAATCATCATGCTATCATGTGTTCAAAGGCAATAGCTGCTACTGATGGAACCAGTATTTGTCTTGATGTGGTGCATCTAGATAGGCAGAAGGCAGTCGCAGCAAATGCACTTGACTTCTCAAAGCCTTAAGGCTGGTGCAATTAGTGCTTGTTCACACACAAAGATTTTGGGCCATGCCTAGATGAACTCCAGGAAAGAAATTCAGAATTAAACTGATAGTGACACTTCTAAAATTATGTCCAATATTGGAAGTCCATTGAAGAACAACTTCTCCAAAAATGCATGAATAAAATGCAATGCTTAAAGAAAAAATTGAGAAGAGTTGCATGTCTGAGCTAATACAGGATCCACCAGGACTGATGGAAGATTTTCATAAAGAAAAGAAACAGACACTTTGCAGATGATACTGAAAAGTTTCTCTTGATTTAGTTTCACATGTAGTGATGGTGGAATGGCCTAAGCAAGGCTGCCACAGAAGCAGCAGAAAGCCATTGCATAGGGTTTAAATCAGACTTGAAATTCAGGCCTTTGGGATTTTTCCTCTCTTTTCAATTTTTCTTTCTTTGAACAGCATATTTCTCCATACTTTCCTTTGATGGGAAAACTCCAGAGAGATATTTTGAGTGAAAGTACTAATACCCAAGTGACAGAGTGGCTCAGGACTTCTGTGTTCTTCAGCAAAAAATGACCATTCTTTCAGGAACACTTGAAGTTACAGCGGGATCCAAGACAAGCCAGAAGCCAGTCTTGAAAAGCAAGATTATAAAGGATAGAACACTACCATCGAGTGACCACAGCAAGCTGACACTTTTAGATCTGCTGGCAGAATGAGCAGTAGAGTTAGCTACAAAAGTGAGGTACTTGAAGAAGTACACAAGGCCAGTACAAGTGGAGCTACTTTAGAGATTCCTACAGTTTGCAAACAGTCCAGTCATGGTAACATTGCACTGCATTTCTCCATCTCAGACATACTAAAAAACAGGAATAACTACAGCCGTTGCTAAAACCAAGGATGTTGGCTACAGACATGACCTTGTAGTTCAAAGAGAATGACAAAGCGTGCACTCTTCACACTCTGCTAGCATCACCGGATAAGAATCTCAAGGCAAAGAATATTCTCTCCTTAGGACAAAACTTTTAAGTCGTCCAGTAACTTAAAAAGTTGAAGATACCCCTCATCTGGGGCCCCTCCCATACAAGGACAGGCTGACAGAGTTGGGGCTCTTCAGCCTAGAGAAGGCTCCAAGGAGATCTTATAGCAACTTTCCAGTACCTGAATGGGGCCTACATGAGAGCTAGGGAGGGACTGTTTACAAAGGCTTGTAGTGATAGGACAAGGGGCAATGGAGAGGGACAGATTTAGACATAAGCAGGAACTTCCGTACGATGAGGCACTGGCACAGGTTGCCAAGGGAAGTTGTGGATGCCCTATGACCGGAGGTGTTCAAGGGCAGTTCGGATGGGGCCTTGTGCAGACTGATCTAGTGGGAGATGTCCCTGCCCATGGCAGGAGGGTTGGAACTGTATGGGCTTTAACATCCCTTCCAACCCAAACTATTCTATGATTCTATGACTCTATATGGTTTTGGGTTGTGTAGCGATAGTCAAAGCTTTCATTCAGGAGCTCAGTCCTGCAAACAAGCTAAATACATCACTGCTTGTCTTGGTCCTAAGTTTAAAGGCCAAAAAAAAATTGCTCAATACTATATGACATTATTTTAAATGAAGCTGCAGGTATACCTCCTGAAGTCAGTTTTCTGTAACCCAGAACATTAGAAATCAAAATGGAGAGAAAAGCATCAGAAGGCAAATTCTGAACCTAATCCTATTAAAATCTGAACCTGGGTCACAACAAATTAAAATAGAATTTAAATGCAAAGGTTCCAGAAAAATGAAGCAGTTCACAACACAGTTATTAATGAGAAAAACAACAAAACAAACCAATGCATTCAGCAGTTGGGAGGCACACCACAACTTCTCTGAATGCCTGGAATGCACACAGGTGGAGGAAATATAGCCATACTGAAATAGCGAACTACTATGTTCTGTAACTGAATATCATCAGTCTGTTTCCTCTTACCATTCTGGATTGGGAACAAATGTTTATGAACTCCAAAAGGAAAACTAGCTTAAAATACAAACCCCATTCTTTTCCTTTAATTTGAATATAGCTATTACAACAAGAAAGCTTCAAAACATTTAGGTAAAATTATTTGTTTCAGTGAACTAAACAGTTCAAAACATTCCATTACTGTACTTACTTGCCAGCTAAACCACCTCCTGGTGGTAAATTAGGGATATTCTCCGCAGTTAAAATACGAATAACATGAGCAAGATCAGGCATTCCTTCTTCACCCGATTTTTCCATAATTTCTAATTCAAAAACAAAACAAACAGTTCTTAGATTACTGAATTAAAACCACCTATTCCTTAACACTCTAAAATATAAGATACTACCACTTTTTAACAAAGACATTATGAAAAAGTTACATGTAAACAGGAAAACATTCCTTACATGTTACTGTAGCCTTTGCACGATGGAACAGAGCTATTTAAATCCATAGGCTGCTTTTTCAGTGCATTTCTAGCCACTCTCAGAGAAACTCAAAAGGAGACTAAACTAGATGAAATATCCCGGAGAAAGCAGCATTTTTGCTTTATAAAGCAGATTGGGAAGTCTGTTTCAGTTACCCTCCCATTCTATTGCAACACAAACCAAGAAGTTACATGCCATAAAGCCAATGATTCCAATGAATTCACTATCATACTTGATTGTGATCAAAACCTAATATTCTCAGTCTTGAATCTCTGGTGCATAAGCCCCTAGACCACCAGGCAATAAAGAGTCATATATCACAGCCCATTATCACTCAAGTGGACAAAACAGAACACAGCATTGAAAACGAATCATTAATAACGTGGTATTCCATTTTCAAAGCAGAAGTATCACACAAATCCAGTGATAGTAAGTTCTGCCTTGGAAGAGAACTGCCTGCATTGAAGTCAGCTCTCACATGTTCTTATTCACCAAAGCTACTGTAAGGCAAACATGTAATAGCTCCATATACATTCACATACACTTTAAAATACCAGTTTCCAGTTGTCAGCCTCCAGTCATTCACCTACTACCACAGAAGAAAAAGGTTCATTAAGTTACCTACAAATTATAGTTCTACCTATATATCTTTAAGAAAGATTTTTTTCCTAAAAAAACTACCCCCAAACCCAAAACCAACGCCCCTGCCACAATCAACTAAACTAAGAAATAACATGCCGCTTTCTGTAGACTGTTCTACAATAAAATTTTTGGAGTCACAAAACTAAAACAAAGGAATTAGGAATGAATCCTCTCAAACAGCATCCTAAAAAAAAAAAAACTTGAGTCAGTACCTTGCATACTTTTCAAAGATAAACAAGCAACTTAAATTTCTTACAACCAATTATATGCTAGATGCCTGGTTTGAAGCGTGCAATTAAAGCGAGAAGCCACAATCTCAGTTTCTGAAGTTAGTAGAAAAGCACATAACCTACCCTCTTTAAATACTTCACCCTAGGTTTCCCAGTACTTAAACCTAAGGCTATCATCTATCTAGAAAGCAAGTCATATACAGGCTTCTCTCAGAACTACTAAAACCAACAAAATGTTTGGAAGGTACTTGCTTACTACATATCAGGGAGATCTGAAGGAAAGATCCCCAAAAGCAATTCTACTTTTAGAATAGTTTTACTATCCTGTAACCCTTATTAGACACTACACTTCTAAACCTCAATTTTAAGTCGGCACCACAAAATCTCTGCAATGAATAGAGTGCTCACTATTCCTTTAAGTAATTAAACACTCATCCATGAAACTTCAGGTATATGACCATCCATCCATTAAGAATGAATCACGGTTTGCAAAGGAAATGGCAGCTTGAGTATGCATGCTTGAATTTTAGGACTATGATCAGTCCTTCCACACACACTTACACAAACCAGTCAAAAGTCCTCTTATACACTGCACCCTTTCAGACAGTAAATAATAATGTTTTTCTAATTCATATCTGATAGGAAATGTGCATAATAAAATATACTGATTTTTATATTGAAAGCACATCTGTTTCCATAACAAAACTAAACAAATAGCAAGAAATAAGAAGAAAGATGACAGAAGTCAGCAAATAATAAATGCTAATGCAAGCAAAGATTTTTATATCTTCTTAAAAAGGAATTAAAGCAATCACAACTAAGGATTGCTATATATTTCTTAGTACTGGGAATTTTTACTTTCTAACTTTTAATGTAAAACCACCTTTCAGGGACTGCTGGACTGAACTATGAGCACCTTCTCAACATTTCTAAAAGATGCCATATCAGTAATTCTGGTGGAAATGACCACCTCCTTTTCCTGATATTAGGGTGAATAATTTCATCTAGAACATGTCCTCTCTCTCTCTCATTAAAAAAAAAACCAAACCCAAAAAAAAGACTTCCAGATAGAAAATCCGGGAATAAAGCAAATGACCAAGCACGACCTTTTTTCATTACACATCAGTTAGCAGACACACACTGCAGATTTGTTTCACAAAGGCCACTACAAAAATAAACCAAATGTTTTCAGAAACAGATTTATAGGCATTTACAAGACTTTCACCTTCATCTCAACGAAGTTGAGAATATCTCCACAATTACATTTTCCCCTGTGAATGAGCAAAAGGCAATTACGGAAACTTTTACACCTGTGTTGATGATATAATTGAGACATTTAAAGAATCATTTCCTGATATCACATATGCAAATCCATTAAAATCCACTGTAAATTCTACTAGCCTACTACTTTACTTAGAATACTTATCATAACGCTTAATCTGAGACATGCATTTTGGCAATTTAGACAAAATTTTACTTAAATTTTATATAATACAATTCCCCAACAAGATAGCGCTGCAAGTTTCTTGGGTTCCAGCATCTCCTCCGATCTCCAACTGTAGGATTATGACAAATCACTTTTATATACAATATATGTTATACAATATATATTTCACAAATATAAAATGCACTATCCAACCCATTATATGAACTCAGTATTCATCTACTATTAAGACTGTTTAAGCCCACATAGAACACATGTCCCTGTTTATGATCCGGAGGTTTGTTAGTGGTCTGTTTTGTTATGTTTTGTTTGCAGTTTGTTAGGTTTGCGTTTTGAAACACACGTCTAATATACCCTTTCAAATAAGATGAAACATAGCAGAGAATTAAACTGATTTCTGTGCCTAGTTTTCTCTTCCTGTGACCAAATTTCAGATCTCTAAAAAACAAACAAAAAAATAAACCAGAACAGAAAGCAGCATTTTAAAGTGGCTGTAAAAAGAGACCTAGCATAACTTAACAATTGTCCCACACAACCTGCATTACTTCGGAAATTAACGAATTCAGTGACTCAAATCCTCATAACTGAACTCTGTCATAACCTGTAGACTATAACCTCGTGTATATTTCAGAATACTCCTGAACTGGCAGCTTCAGAATGCAGTTATGCACATTCAAGCATCATCACAACTCAAACTAGCCAAAGAGCTTTGACATACAGCTCTTCCACTAGAAATATCTGTAAACTACCACTTGCTGAGTTTGTTTTTTTAATAACATTGTAAAAACAAAGAATGTGTTTTGTTATTAAAACAGTAACTGTTTTGTTTTAATAACTCTGGAAAGATCTTACAGAACTACTCAACTCATTGTACAAACAGACAGCATTCTACTTCGGAATGTACAAGATACCTACACATGTAACTTTTGTGTTCTATTAAGCTACTTTTGAACACACTTTTTTTCTTTTCAAAACAAACAAAAGCCTGTCTCAAATAATGCCTTTCTCTCCAAGCCAGAGCTTAAAATGCCCAAGCCTAGCAGTGAAAATACCTCCTCTAAAAGGTCTGATGGGTTAGTTCTGTCAACTTGAAATTTAAGGCCCACAAGAGAACAGAAAAATATTACATATTGATAGTGTAAGTTCCTTAATAAAAAATACATTGATCAAACTAGAATTGCTCCAGGATTTCATACTGAATGGCAACATTGCCCTCATTTAAATGAGTCATTTAATGAAAGACAAAAGTATCTAAGAGAACTTGCAGTTTCTGACCACATCTCCATCTTTGCAGCTTAATAGCTCTAAAACAAGTTTATTTTTCTGAACACTTGCTGTAATCGAACATGTATTCTCAGACATAGCTGAAAGCACATCAGATCTACAAATAAATTATAATTAATGTGCTTCAATGTAGACATCCTAAGGCATAAACTAGAATACATCTGAAGATCTTCTATCTTTTGAAAATAATGATAAGAGATGATCAAACCATATTTATCAACACCGTAACTTAACTACCAGGCATTCAGCCTTTAGAAGGTAAGGCAATTTAAACTTTCAAGTACAGTTGCACTTTTTCCAGACTACATTTACTCTAAATACGAATGCAAAACTGATCACGGCAGTTGTCCTTTCCTGATCAAAAAGGCGTTCCCACCCCCCAAAACTTTTCCTTATTACTCCCATGTTGGAGATAAAACTCCTTCCCCCCTTTATTTTTTTTTCCAAGTTAAAAGTATTTCTGTTCACTGCTTAAAGTCTTTAAATTAGACTACTTTTTTAAAGAACCCAACATCTTTGCAAGCAATTCTCCCCATGCAGCTTAGTGGTTTGACACATTTTGTCCTAGGTTCTCTATATTTTTTCTCAAGGCAAAGAAGTATGGTAAAAATTGCAGTCCAACAACTTGCTTATAAAATGAAGATTGTGTTAAAATGACAATTTCATAGAATTTATTATGAATGTAGAAGTTTATTAGGAAAAAAGTAAATAGTTCTTATGAATCATAGAATCACAAAATAGTTAGGGTTGGAAGGGGCCTTAAAGATGATACAGTTCCAAGCCCCTTGCCATGGGCAGGGACATCTCCCACTAGATCAGGCTGCCCAAGGCATCACAACTTCCCTGGGCAACCTGTTCCAGTGTCTCACCAACTTTCATGGCAAAGAAATTCCTCTTTATAGCAAGCCTAAATCTGCCCCTCTCGAGTTTATACCTGTTCACCCTCACGCTATCACCACAAGCCTCTACGAATAGTCTCCTGTAGGCTCCTTTCATGTACTAGAAAGTCACTGTAAGACCTCCTCAGAGTCTTCTCTTCTCCAGGCTGAACAAGCCCAAGTCTCTCAGCCTGTCCTCATACGGAAGGTGCTCCAGCCCCCTGATCATCTTTGTAGCCCTCCTCTGGACCCATTCCACCTTATGCTGAGGATTCCAGAACTGAACACAGTACACCAGATGAGGTCTCACAAGAGAGGAATAGACGAGCAGAATCATCGCCTTTGACCTGCTGGCCATGCTTCTTTGGATGCAGCCCAGGATACAGGTGGCCTTCTTGTCTGCAAGCACACGTTGGCCACTCATGTTGAGTTTCTCATCGACCAGCACTCTCAAGTCCTTCTCTGCAGGGCAGCTCTAAATCTTATCATCCCCCATCCTGTACTGAAATCAGGCATTGTCCCAGCCTAGGTGTAGGACCTTGCACTTGGCCTTGTTGAACCTCAAAGTTCTCACAGGCCTATTTCTCCAGCATGCCCAGGTCCCTCTGGATGGCATCCTGTCCTCCCAATGTGCCAACTACACTACTTAGGTTGGTATCATCTGCAAACTTGCTGAGAGTGCACTTGATCTTGCTGTCAATACCATCAATGAAGATATTAAACAGCACCAGTCCCAGCAGAGACCCCTGAGAGACACTACTTGTCACAGATCTCCATCTGGACTTTGAGCCATTGACCACCACTCTCCGAATACGACAACCATCCAATCAGTTTCTTATCCATCGTACCATCCACCCAACAAACTTGTATCTCTCCAACTTAGAGAGAAGTATGTTGTGGAGAACTGTGTCAAAGGCTTTACAGAAGTCTAGACAGATCACACCTGCCAGTTTAGCCATACCCACAGCTGTGGTTACCCCATCACAGAAAGCCACTAAGTTGGTCATACAGGATTTGACCCTGGTGAAGCCATGCTGGCTGCCATTAATCATCTTCATATCCTCCATATGCTTTAGCACAGCTTCTAGGAGGATCTGTTCCATGATCTTCCCAGGCACAGAGGTCAGGCTGACAGGTCGGTAGTTCTCAGGGCCGTCTTTTCTATCCTTTTTTAAAAATGGGGACAACATTACCCTTCTTCCAGGCACCAGGGACTTCCCCTGACTGCCATGACTTTTCAAATATCATTGAGAGTGGCTTGGCAACCACATCTGCCAATTCCCTCAGGACTCTAGCATGCATCTCATCAGGTCCCATAGGCTTATAAATATTTAGGTTCCTCAGGTGGTCACAAACCTGATCCTCCTCTCCAGTGGGAGGGGGTTTACCAGCCTGGTCACCATCTTGCTGTCCCATGACCAGGAGGGGTGAGTAGAGTGGCTATCAGTGAAGATTAAGGCAAAAAAGTTAAGTACCCCAGCCTTCTCCTCATCTGTTGACACAAGGTCACCATTCTCAACCATCAGTGGGGGTATGTTCTCTTTAACCATCCTCTTTTGACTGATGTACCTGTAGATGCCCTTCTTGTTAATCTTCACTTCCCTTGCCAAGTTCAGCTCCAGCTGCGCCTCAGCCTTCCTGATCTCATCCCTACACAACCGGCCAGCATCCCTATACAACTCCCAGGTTCCCTGTCCCTGCTTGCACTGCCTGTGCAGTTCCCTCTTCTCCTTCAGTTTAACCAGGAGGTCTTGATTCAGCCACGCTGGTATCTTCCCTTTCCTGCACGATTTCCTACACCTGGGGACTGAAGGTTCTTGTGCTTTATGGAAATCATCCTTAAATATTTGCCAGCTCTGTTCTGCTCCCTTGTCTCCGAGGACCATGCCCCAGGCAATTCTACTGAGTAACTCCTTGAAGAGCTGCAAGTCTGCTTTCCTGAATTTTAGGGTCCTGACTATACACTCAGCCATATCTCTCAGGATCTTGAACTCCACCTGTGCACCATCACTGCAGCCCAGCCTGCCTCCTATCCTAATGTCACTGATGAGTTCACTGATATTGGTGACCATCAGGTCCAGTACTGCACCTCCCTGGATGAGGGCTTTATCAGCCAGACTAAGAAGTTATCTTCAATGCACTCCAAGAGTCTCCTGGATCTCCTACAGCTTTCCAGCATATCTCAGGGAAGTCTGTTTCCTTTTTCTCCACTTTTTGACGGTTCCTCAAATATGCTCTCATTCCTTGCTAAATATTTGACATTTAAAGGCCTTATTATACTCCATCCAATTAGCAGAACACAAAATGACACAAAGAACTCATGCAGAAAAAAATAAAACAAATCTAAAAAAAAAAAAGNACAGCTTTCCAGCATATCTCAGGGAAGTCTGTTTCCTTTTTCTCCACTTTTTGACGGTTCCTCAAATATGCTCTCATTCCTTGCTAAATATTTGACATTTAAAGGCCTTATTATACTCCATCCAATTAGCAGAACACAAAATGACACAAAGAACTCATGCAGAAAAAAATAAAACAAATCTAAAAAAAAAAAAGTCAAGAAGAGCTAAAGCAACAGCTCCATGCTGGAGCTTTGAAGCAACTCATTTCTCTGAAGCATTTCAGCTTAACACTCAATTTTGAGTTATATTCTGAATGGCTCTGCATCAGTTCCAACTACAAACTCTCCAGGGTTTTTTTTTGTGTGTGTAGTATTTGTTAACTGTGATAATACAGCTAGAATACATTTCTGTTAAAACTTTTTTTAGCAGGTTAAAGTAGTAGCTCAATTAAGCTACAGCACTGCATCATTACTAATAAATAGTGCTTTCTATGTCATTCTCAGTTAAATCCAGAAACACTGATCTGAAGTTATTTTCTATTACTCTTCTTACCATTCACTCATGAAATACACTATATTTTCATACATTTTTTTACTTGCTAATTGAGAGAGGAGCCACGAGGAAGCTGGGAATACAAACCAACCTCTGTGTGCACATCTGACCACTATCAGTAAACGAAACTTCTGGCTCTCAGAGGCTATTAACAACTTGTCTACTCTGCTTGGACGCAGAAAGAAAACAGGCCTTTACCTTAACTACTGAGAACTAGTAAGCCCGGATTGTAAGTAAAGTTCCAAGAAACATGCCTAGAATTAGCACTTGAAATGACCATTAGCTCTCTCTAATCTCAACCGAAACTACAAACACACAAACCATTTCTATTTAGATTCCATTTAAACAAGAGGGAAAGACATAACACATTCATGACCAGCACATTCAGATATAATTTCTATTGTGGCCTGAAGGCCCTTATATATTTAAGAAATAAGCTTTGTTACATCTAGATTAATGGGACACTGACACAAGTACACAAAGAAGTCTGAAGCTTACCTCGTTCAGTTAAGAGTACAATAAAGAAAAGATACCTAAACAAAGAACACTAGCAATTTTTAAAGCTGCTTCACACAAATGAAAAATGAAATTATAAAATTATCTACAGTAAATGTCATTTCTCATATTAAAACAAAGTTTGTAAATTTTAGATAAAGCAGCAAAACTAACAGTTGTCCACAGCAATGAGGTTACAGTAGCAGTATGCACTTTTCCCTGTTACTGTTGCATTTTACCTAGTGTTAAGAAAAGTTACGAATGGTTAGCTGTGGGATTTTTGCTGTTGCACATCTCAGAAAATGCACGATCTCCTTGGATCTAACCTGCAGGATTACTTCTCTTTTGTATCTAATGCTACCTGTTCGGATATGAACTACTTCCTAATAAAAGCACATCCAATCAGTCCTTTCAGTATCCATTACATCATGTTAAAAAGATAGTGAGCGTCTCATATTCAAAGAAAAACAGAAGTCATATTTATCTCCTATGTCACAGTGCTTGAGTCCTATATTAGTAATTTTCATCAAATAGTCATAAGAAAGGAAATGAAGTATTTTAGCTCTACAGATCATACACACCATATTTAGGCGCCTGGAACAATTCTGGATACATGTTGAGAAAATTTGGTCAGACATAACCTCCTCCACAAAAAGTGCTCAAGCTCAGACAGTAAGCGGCCAGGAGCTGTAGTTTATGTCACTGAGACCTTGTTACAGTCATGCTACGTCTGACCTGCAAAGTCCCAAACATNAAGAACACAAAATGAAACAAAGAACTCATGCAGAAAAAAATAAAACAAATCTAAAAAAAAAAAAGTCAAGAAGAGCTAAAGCAACAGCTCCATGCTGGAGCTTTGAAGCAACTCATTTCTCTGAAGCATTTCAGCTTAACACTCAATTTTGAGTTATATTCTGAATGGCTCTGCATCAGTTCCAACTACAAACTCTCCAGGGTTTTTTTTTGTGTGTGTAGTATTTGTTAACTGTGATAATACAGCTAGAATACATTTCTGTTAAAACTTTTTTTAGCAGGTTAAAGTAGTAGCTCAATTAAGCTACAGCACTGCATCATTACTAATAAATAGTGCTTTCTATGTCATTCTCAGTTAAATCCAGAAACACTGATCTGAAGTTATTTTCTATTACTCTTCTTACCATTCACTCATGAAATACACTATATTTTCATACATTTTTTTACTTGCTAATTGAGAGAGGAGCCACGAGGAAGCTGGGAATACAAACCAACCTCTGTGTGCACATCTGACCACTATCAGTAAACGAAACTTCTGGCTCTCAGAGGCTATTAACAACTTGTCTACTCTGCTTGGACGCAGAAAGAAAACAGGCCTTTACCTTAACTACTGAGAACTAGTAAGCCCGGATTGTAAGTAAAGTTCCAAGAAACATGCCTAGAATTAGCACTTGAAATGACCATTAGCTCTCTCTAATCTCAACCGAAACTACAAACACACAAACCATTTCTATTTAGATTCCATTTAAACAAGAGGGAAAGACATAACACATTCATGACCAGCACATTCAGATATAATTTCTATTGTGGCCTGAAGGCCCTTATATATTTAAGAAATAAGCTTTGTTACATCTAGATTAATGGGACACTGACACAAGTACACAAAGAAGTCTGAAGCTTACCTCGTTCAGTTAAGAGTACAATAAAGAAAAGATACCTAAACAAAGAACACTAGCAATTTTTAAAGCTGCTTCACACAAATGAAAAATGAAATTATAAAATTATCTACAGTAAATGTCATTTCTCATATTAAAACAAAGTTTGTAAATTTTAGATAAAGCAGCAAAACTAACAGTTGTCCACAGCAATGAGGTTACAGTAGCAGTATGCACTTTTCCCTGTTACTGTTGCATTTTACCTAGTGTTAAGAAAAGTTACGAATGGTTAGCTGTGGGATTTTTGCTGTTGCACATCTCAGAAAATGCACGATCTCCTTGGATCTAACCTGCAGGATTACTTCTCTTTTGTATCTAATGCTACCTGTTCGGATATGAACTACTTCCTAATAAAAGCACATCCAATCAGTCCTTTCAGTATCCATTACATCATGTTAAAAAGATAGTGAGCGTCTCATATTCAAAGAAAAACAGAAGTCATATTTATCTCCTATGTCACAGTGCTTGAGTCCTATATTAGTAATTTTCATCAAATAGTCATAAGAAAGGAAATGAAGTATTTTAGCTCTACAGATCATACACACCATATTTAGGCGCCTGGAACAATTCTGGATACATGTTGAGAAAATTTGGTCAGACATAACCTCCTCCACAAAAAGTGCTCAAGCTCAGACAGTAAGCGGCCAGGAGCTGTAGTTTATGTCACTGAGACCTTGTTACAGTCATGCTACGTCTGACCTGCAAAGTCCCAAACATCTTGACACCCAAATTTAAAATTACTATTGGTGAGCATTGCTGAGCAGTCCTATAAACTGCCAATATCACAATTTTCCATGCCAATATCGCATTTTTCCATTTGAACACCGAGAAGTACCATCACGACAGGAATATCCTAGCAAAATGCTAAACTACTGATCTCAGCACCTGGCACAAATACATTTAAGAAAACTATACAACTCATTATTCATCTACAAAGGGACCACCTCTTCACAGAACACAATCAAATTTAGAACTACTGATGAGAATACTCTAGCCCCAGGCCTGAAACAAGTTGAGAAAGGGTAAAAGTCACTTCAGCTTTCTCTTCAGTAAACCCTTTCCCTCCTTGAATACCATTGCTATAACTGATAGCTACAGCAAATAGATTAATAAGCTGCACTACCATAAGCAAGTGACTACTTTGGAGCTGTTCTGATGAGATTACAGAAATTCAAAAAAATCATAACAACAAGGCTTTTGAAACCTCTGATAACTGCTTCACCCTAATGATGCTACTTCACAGTATTATCCTAGCAACATTTGTAACTTCAAGACAAACTGTTCCAAAAACTCAGTTATTTTCATGCCTGGGTTGCTTCTGCAAAAACCTGTGCCAACATAAGAACATTACAAAACCCACAAACTTACAATACCAACCCTGATCTTCAGTCAATTCTACCAAAACTGAACTACATTTAGATCACTGCAATAATTAAGATAGAATAGACTGGGGGGCCACTACATATTTTCAGACGTTAGAACACCCTTAAACCGTGATAAAAAGATTTTAAATTAGAAGCAAGTTTGAAAGCCTCCTTCAAATGTCAGCTTTTGTAACATTAAGAACGTTGAAGAAAAGGAATAAACATACAACAGCAAGCCTGTCATTCATAGACAAGCAAACATTCCTTTAACTGTTTCTGCTTAATGGAAGAAGTCACATGCAGAGTTACAGAATCAGTGACTAAATGAAGCTGGTTAGGAATTTAGTCCTGCATGAAAGTTCCAGATGATTACACACACATAGCAATTATTCAGAACCCAAAGGAATGATTTTAAGGCTCTTCCATTCATACACATTTTGGTCTTTTGTTAAGTTTCACTAAAGTGCATCTAAAGAAGTTGCTGGAGTGAACAATAACAGCTGTGTTAAATGGAAAGTTAAGAAAAGTTTGGATAATTCAATAACCTGTCCCTTTCTGAAAAGCCAGTACAGCTTCCTCTTTTTGTCAAAAGCTTTCACAAAGAAAGAAGCAAGTATCACAAGTATCCCTTTTAATATTTTATATGCAAGACATTAACAATTACACAATTTACTTAGCTTATGTAACACTTTGCAAGGTCAGTGCTGCAGTTTGACCAGTAAAGACAGAAGTAGAAACCTAAAGCCTGCATTAAGAAAATGCTTGTGGAATACTAGGATAAAATAGCCACAGAGTTTAAAATCTTTTTCCTGACACAAATATTCAGACTTGTAACTAGGTCTGATTTGACCCAACATATAGTGGCATGATGGCTGTCTAGGTTTTTGTTTTCATGCTTATGAAGGTTATTACATCATTTCTAATGAACAAAATAGATTTCTTACCTTCAACCCGTGATTCCAAGTACTTATCCAACTCGGCATCTTTTTTTACTGCCTCATCAGAGACCTTAGGAGCATTTGCAAAACAAACTAGTACGATACTCATGTTATCACGACTCCCCTACACAGCAACAACAAAAAAAAAAAGAGTCAAGCTCTTTAGTCTTATTTTTCATGTTTCTATTCTAGTCACATTTTAACTTGTTGCAAATACAGTACTAAAGATATACCTAGGAAAAAAGAAACCTAGCAATAAAACTATATTTTAATTAATAAGAACCTCCAAACTTCCCACCTGAACTACTCCGTAAAATTCATTTTACTGATTTTTACTGTACATACCTAGTTTCAAAAAGTTTAAAATATTCAATGAACTTACATGTCAACTGTTATTACTAAACATAATATAAAAAACAGTTCAGAAATTAGACTGTCATTTAATGTTACCTTAATCCAAGTTAAAAACAAACAAACAAAAACACTTATTGCAAAATGAAATGCAGAATACTTATCGTAGGCTACTGAAATGGCTAGTGTCAGCTACTGATTTATTTCAGTTTGAGAGCATTCACAGAAGGCATTATATTCATTACAAGTGTCTTCATCAGAAGGCACCTGTGTCATACACAGCACCTTGAAGAAAGTACGTATGAAATACAAATTCATTTAGTATGGCCAAGCCGACTTTACAGACTATCACATGCTCAGCAATATCACCCAATGGCTTTTTCAGATATTAATTTTAATGCCAGTTCTATACTAGTAAGCTCTGATACTGCTTTCCTGCTCATATTTAATTTTCAAAATTATAATCCACAGTCAAGTTTAAAAACACAGTGTTTAAAGTTGCTTACAAGGAGATCCAGCAGAACCATAACTTACACTCCTGGTTTGAAATCTCAACTTTTTTTTTTCTTGGTAGAAGCTTACGTGCTATTAGTTACTGCATATTGTTTCTGCGTCAATCCAATCTACTGGAGAGTTCTATTACAACTCCTTCTTGTCAATAAATAGGAATCCAACAATAAATTCCTTCAGAAGTACTCAAGAATTGTTCTACGTTTCCTTTTGTACCAAAAATATGGGGACACGTATCTTTTACAGCAGTTAACATTATGTGGTACATCCTGAAGACAGAGGAGAATGTTCTAATATTGTCACAAACTGCAGAGATCATGTTTGTTTTATGGAGTCAGACCCTTGAGGTCAGAGCCCAGTGTTACTGAAAGTATGTTAGAGTGACCATACTTTAACAAGGTTGGTTAAGTGCTTGGTCAGAAAAGCGACAGCATTTAAACCAATCATACAACGCTTGGTACATGCTGGAATATAACCCTATGTCTGAAAAAATCCCCACTTACTCTTTAGTGTTAAAATTCTGAATTTTAATATTGTTTTCAAAACTGCGTGTTTGGCCTGTGGCCTAACAAAGGAACTCGTACTAGAAAGAATTGCACTTTTCAGGGAACGCTGGAAATGGTATACCTATGAAATATTAACTGACCTGCAGTTACTCCAAACAAACCCTAATTTGAGGAGCATGAGCAAGCTCAGAAGCAAAAGTAGTGCTTCTACATCTAAGCTACAACAATGAGCTGAAGACACCATTTCAGATAACAGATAAACCATGCCTTGAAGAGGAGATGGTGCAAACGCTGGTTTTATGCAAAGGATACAAACACTGCCCAACTTGAAAGAACAAAAAAACCCCAAATACACTACATAAATTTATCCATTTTAAATTTTTTGTACTTCAAAACAAAGTTTAGAGCTGGAGCTACATACAAGTGTTATTCTGAAAAAAGCAATAAACCTTTATTTTTGTAACTGCTATCACCTCTCCAGCCACAAAGGATGAAGCTGTATGTTCTTCAGCAAGGACATACAGTCAAGTAGGTACATAAGATCAAGGGAAGGAAGTGGGAGAAAGGGAAGAACAGGTTCACGACTGCTGTTAATGCTATACCCACCTAAACAGAAGATCATTTTAGAACAGCTGCTTGGAGAAAACAGTTACATACCTTATGTAAACAAGTGTCCACTACCCAATTGCACACTTTTTCCAGGTCATCTGATACTTCAAGTCTAGACTTAACAAATTCACAGAGCTCTTCATTGCTCATTACATCCCAGATTCCATCACAAGCCAAGATGATAAACTCATCTTCTTCTGCCCTTAAAATTTCACAAACCTCAGGCTCTGGAGAAACAAGTTGTTCTGTAGGGCCTTTACCGTCAACACATTTGTAGTCATAGTCCCCCAGAGCTCGAGAAACTGCCAATGAACCATTAACACGCTGAATCATTACACTGCCTCCTGCATTCTGGATTCGCTCTTTCTCCCTTGGGTTGCAAGGTTTGTGATCCTGTGTTGAAAAACAGACTTGTCCATTCCTATAGAGGACAGCACGTGAATCACCACAATTGATAAAGTATACATGCTCGGGTGAAATCATAACTCCCACTGCCGTTGAGCCACTTCTGTCCATCCCATTTCTGAGGTCTGAGAAATTGCGCATGTACTCATCAATTTTCAAAAAGCCAGTTCTGATTCCACTCTTGACATTTTCCACTGAAGGTTCAAGAGCAGATCCAGGTTTTTCTGTCGCCCTAAAGTCTTCATTGTTAGTGATGTGTTCTAATAAGTGCGTGGAGCAATAATTTGCAACACGAGATCCCGCGTGACCATCATAGACAGCGAAAAAGGACCAGTCCTCTAAGCCATGGGGAATACCTACAACAGCTGTATGAGCATCTTCCATTTCCACTCTCCATCCCTGCATACTGCTGAGGCCATAACGCAAGCCATTCCCCGCACCATGAGCATTATGTTTTTCAGTTTTTGGTTTATCCAAAAATGCACCCATGTTTATGCAATATTGAATCTGGAAAACAGAGAAGAAAATTCTTACTTATAAAACAATCACCCCATATAAGCTTTGTTCTTCCTTTCCTTTGTTTCTTCTTTATGAAACAAGTGATAAAGCATACACATTTGCAAAAGTCAATGACTGTAATGGGGGACAAAAGTAATTAAGATAAGTGACATGAATTAAGAGTGAACCTAGAGAGCCTTGTCTGCATTTTTGGTAGGGTGTTGTATCTTTTAAAGAGCTACTTAATAAAAATTAAAGGCTCTCCATATGAAGGCAGAGTAGTTCATACACCTTTGCAGCCCTGTCAATTTGTCATTCTCTGCAGAAACTGTTTGTCATTTTTCCAGCATGAATATCACTCCTATACCCTTTCCAGTTTTATTGTGGCACGAAGAAAAGCCAGTACTTCAGAAACAGGAACTGACTGGTCTCACTAGCTTTGCCTGACTGCTACTTCTGTATTCTTGTAAAGCACAGCAAGAGTGATAATAGAAGAATGCAGACCATCTGCCAAAGGAAACAAGAAGGTAAATCCCACAGGACCCTACCTCCACAAAATTCTCTTAATGAATTATATCTAGTCCTTTTTAAGACAACATTTCTATTTTTATCATCCTCAAGACATTCATGTGCTTACATGTAATTTTAATTTCAGAGATATTGATCTTGATTTTAAAATGTATCCAGTTACAAGAGATATGAGCTATCCAAGGGAAGAAAATAATCCATGGCAAGTTAAAAGTCCTTCACTATATGGAGACCTACTTCAAAATATATGAGAAAGAACCACCTTCAGAAAGCAAGCTTGCATGTAAAATGCAAGTCATGTATGTTGAAGCTTTAGAGGATTTCTGACTTTCTCCCCTGTACTTGTCTCAGTTGTCCTTAGTAGATCCGAAAAATTACCTTGCACTTCAGGAAGTCAGCAGAGAATACATTTAGTCTAAAGATCCCACAGTACTTTTCTGAGAATTTCAGAAACTCTGATACCACAGCCTCGGATCATGCTAAAAGTGACAGCCCAATGAACCTCTTAGGGATTGGATGTGAAAATTATACCAACATCCACCTGAAAAGAATTTAAGAAAATGCTGCCATGACTGATTCTGAGTAGTCAGACACTAGGCCTCCAAGATATTAGCACCCACCAAGACTGCAGAGTCATGATAATCTAGTTCTGGTTTAAGCGTTTGTCACTAAGTCAGAAAAAGTGGTTAAAAACTCCTTATTTCTACCATTCCTCTCACCTAACCACATTTTTGGCATACATAGCTTACTTTGACAGGAGATACAATACACCCCATTGCACCTCATCTCCCTTTTTAGAGTAAAACTTTAGGGCTTTCTCTAGACAATCCAAACTTCACACATCTCTGCTAGTGATCTCTGTGAAGTGCCAAGGATCCCCACTATTACACAGACGTCCAATAACTGTTCACCAGTTATGCCTCTTTTGAACTGTCTTCCACTCTTACTTTAATACAAACTTAGACAAACTTCCCCACATACTGCAGCAATCCATATCTGATTTACTTTTTAATCTAGTTTTACTGCCTCTCTTACTTTAGGTTTAAATGGCCCTTGATTCAAGTACTACTAACATCATGCAAAGGGAGCAATGTTGTTCTGTAAGAGACTAGATATCATAAAAAAAAAAAATATCACAGAGCAAGCACCTGACTAAATCAAATCAACTGAGAAATACCAGAAACTAAATAGCTCTCGTGTGTGGGTACTATACTATGTTCTAATTATAAGTCTTCAAATCATTTGTTCTGACATGGAATAAAATACTAACACTGACCCCAGTTATAGAAAGATTTGTTAAAGACAATGATTTCTTAAGCAGTCAGCTAGAAATTGAGGTTGTGCATGGACAGTATAAATGTTAACACTGTGCAACTACCCCCTCTAGTTCAGCTATGAAATATCACAACAATTTTTGATAATTTCTCATTTATTAGAGAACTTTACACCTGCATATTGTTAGTAGTATTTTTGTACCAATCTTCTGCTATCAAGTGTGATGTTACAACACAGAAATCCTGTAATTAATTGCCTTAAGTACCTATTTAAAAAAAGGAATTGAGTGACACCAGAGAAGCCTTCTTGGCCTCCAAATTGGACAGTCCATGTACAAATCTTAAGATACAGAATATGTAGTAAAAGCAGATTAAGAGAATTTCCTCAAAGGTTGATCCAATTTACTTTTACTCCATATAAACATAGTTCTCAAACTGGATTTTATTAAGCACAATCAGGAGTACCAACTTCATGCATAATGGCAAATTTAATACAGAAAGGCAATTTACACAATACCTTCATGCATCTCATGTTCTCAAAAATACTTTCTGTATTTAAACTCTTGAAAAGTCATTAAGTCCTTTTGTCATTAAGTCCTTTCATCATTAAGTCCTTTCAAACACATACTACCCAACCTAAACTTTCTCCACCTTCCCAATCTGATCAATTTTATGATCTTATCTGAAGAACTCCACACACAACAAACCACACAATAAATTCTCTTTCTTCTTCGTCTCTGTAGTCACCATCCACCGGCCTTTAATTATATGATCTGGGATAGCAATGAAGATAAAAAGACAACCACCTTATGTTACGCATTGTAAGATTCATACTACGTACTTTGCAAGTGAAAGTAATAAGTCATTCTGCTCACAATTATTTCCATCATTATTTTTCCTTCTTTATCTGAAGGGAATATTTGCAACACTATGTCAATGGAAACACAGCATCAGAAATAAGGTGAGAGATCCAGCTAAAATGCTTCTCTGAACCATTTCTCTTTAAAGACTGGATTTTGCTTTGAAATAAGCAAAAAAAATCTGGCAAATGCTGTTGTAAAAGCAAAGCAAGGTAGTGCTACAGATCACCACAAGCAAGTGACCTCAGCAACTGATAATCTCTGCTAAGAGGTGAACAAGTTCAACATAATTTAATAGTTTAACTTGTATCAATAAAGGAGATTCCTGAAAGGATTTTAACAGCTGATAACCTTTCATTCACAACCTACATAAAATATAAAACTATTTTAAAGGCACACAAAAAAATGTTACCGGTAAGATATAACACAGGACTGAAATGCTGCCTAAGTGACACAAGTCCCCCAGGCAGCACTTCAGACCTTTTACAAGATTCCTTTAATTGAGATCAGTACATCCTTATGTTCTCTAAATAAAAATGTGGAAGAAATCATATGACTGAGTAAGGAAAAAGATGAAAACCTATCTAAATGCGAAAGCCTTTGAGTTCAATATTAACTGATGTGTTTCACGTAAAAGCACAAATATATAAAACTAATATTATTTATTAATATGTATTATTTCTTTAATTTACATTAAAATGTGTAAAAAAAAACTTTTTAAAAAACACCAAAAGCACATGTTCCACATCTTAGTTTTACTTATCTCGTAAGTAGCTTTACTTTTTACAGCACAGAAGGTAGAAATAGGAAAAAAAGATTGTGTTCTTAATATTCTAAATATCCTATTTAATACTGACAAATCTTTATAATAAAGGATGCAAAGACTGAATGTCAATCAGTAAGAAAACAAGAAGTTCAGGAATCAATTTATAGCTGGTCCTATAATGGACACCAAATATACAGAAGAAATATTTCTATCACTGTGTATATTATGCACATTATTTAAGGAAGCAACTGGTTTGAAGACCACCTGAGAAAGTCAAAACATTTCAGTGAAAATGGAAGAAACAAACAGTAATTTCACTTATTCATCGACACTCAGGTTTTCAATCAAAATTATCAGCACAAAGACAACTTAAAATGGATGAACACCTGTTCTGTTAAAAGCTAAAATTTAAAAAGTAACAGTTTTTCACATTTTAAAAATACTAGGAAGTGACAGAAAATAACAAAGGAATGACATGGCATACAAGCAAGTACAGTACACTCCTATCAGGTGTCATGCACAAATGTAATTTGAAGTCCCTATCCACAGTGCCAACATACACGATCATCTTTAGCAATAAACTCAGCTGTGTATTTACCTACGCACAACTCAGTTAACTAAATCAGAGCTATTTTAATGAAGTCTGTGATATTAAACTTGACTTTTTAATTTTTTTTCAGGAAATCAGCTTTTAAAAAAAAACAAAAAACCAAAAAACAAACAAAAACAAACCCCCCCCAAAACCCCACCCCAAAACACAATAAATCAAAATACTCCACTTGTTTTCTCAAAAAGGAAAGATTACAAAAAGAAAGCCCTGGTACTCACATCTAGTTTTGTCCTTCTAACATTTCAGGCTAGATCAGTAAACAGATTGGTGCATCTAAAAAAGGGACTTGGCCGAACTGACCTGCAAAAATCCTACAGAAGACAAAACGTATCATCAATGTAACCTGGTGTTTCCATCTTTTATTTTAAGCATACTAGGTTAGATACAAGTCAGCCTTGACCAAAGCACCTAGATAATATTTATGTCAGGTAAGAGTTCACAGATTACAGAACTATAAAATGATTACTGTTGGAAGAGATTATTCTAGAGTTTATCTGGTAAAAATCCCTATTCAAAGTTTAATCAATTCAATATCCAACACCAAACTCAAGGCTCAGCCTATTCAGATCCCTGTCAAGTTGTGAACCTCTCCAAGTGTGGAGATTTCATAGCCTCTGAGGAACCAGTTCATGTCTGACCAAGTTAAAAATGAAAACAGAACTGTCATCAGAGCAACTTATGTCCTTTACCTCTTACTCCTTCATTCCATAGTTCTGGAAAGAGCACAGCTCTGCCTGCTCTATACCTTCCCACTACATAGTTGGAAGACAGCAACCAGATCTATCCCTTGGCCTACTGCCCTCCATACTGAGGGAACTCAGCTGGCACCTCTCCTCACACATCATGTGCTCCAGCTCCTAAGTAACTGGTCCTCTACTCAACTTGCTCCGCTATGTCTATGCCTTGTATGGGAGCTAACACTCCACACTGTATGCAGATGCAGCCTCATCAGTTCCAAGTGGAAATAATCACTTCTCCCAACATGCTGGATAAATCTTTCCTAATATGGCCCAAACTTTCAGCACTGAAGCGACACTGCTCCCTAATGTTCAACCTGCTCGCCAAGACCCCATGGTTCTTTTTCTGCAAAGCTCTTTCCTAGACAGTCGTTACGCAGCCCGTATTGAGTGACAAGGTTAGTCTATTCCTGGTACCCACACCTCCTGAGGTTGCCATCAGACCCTTTGTCCAACCTGTCAAGATCTTTCTATCTAATTATAAGGCCTGCCCCTTGGCTTATTGACAACTCCACCCAATACAGTATCAAATGTGCTCAGAGTGAATACTCTTCTACTGTTTAAGTTGTTAATGAAGACTATTACGCCTCCTCCTCTCAACAATCAAAATATCGTAACATTTGAAGAATTTAAGGCATTAAGCCTTAAGTCTTTGTAGAGCAAGATCCAGTCTTGAGAGAAAACACCCAGCAGAGGAACAGACAAGGTGTCCACCTTCAGCTAGTAATTCAGTCATGGTCTTACTCAATTTATGTAAGCTCCAAAATTCACTACCCCTTCAGCCTTTGATATTAAATTTCCAACGATCCTATTTTAAATATTCTACTCCTTTCTGAAGAAAATATTTCCCTGGCATAAGAGTATTCACTAAAACTTCCAAATATTTATGACTGTGTCTACTGTAATTTCCAAAACATCCTTGGAAATGGAGAAGGCCTTAGCTCTCAACTATGCTCTGGAGACTAGTCTTTAACAGTATATATTTTTCAGATCAAGAACAGAACCCTAGAATTCCCTTGTTCCAGTGGTCTTCCCATCAGGAAAAATAAAGAGTAAGAATAAATACATAAAAAAAACCCCAAAACACAAACCACCTGGTAAGTACCAACAATTAGCAAGGTTTAAAGGCTTTTGTAAGGCCTTGAGAGGAAGCCAATACTGGTCTTTCCCCTCCTCTGGCAATGAAAGAAACTGAATCTGAGCAACATTTTGCTAAAGCGGAAGCTCTACTTATGGTTCTATTGTACACTCTTCATCTTTGGTTTTAAATCAATACCTAAGCCATTTCCAAGAAAGTTCAGGGCTGTGACTCTAACATAAGCTGGCATCCCTTTCCCAGGGCAAGAGACTAACCCAAGGCTTACTTCTCTGAGTCCTAATATATATTCTTCTCTGATGTTTCCTACCTATTATAAATCCTACATGAGGTCCTTATCTCATATACAGGGAACATAAACAATAATTCAGGCTCAGGAAACCAAAGACATCTACTCTTCTGAGGTACAGAAATATAAAAACAAAAGCCATGTCCTCTGACACCTAAAAAAAACAACATGTGAAGACTTTGCTACTGAATCAGCTACATAGTAAAGGATCTTAAAATCACATCTGTGCACAGGTTTGAATTTCTCTGTTTAAAGTAAAAACAAACATGCCCACTGATTTTCTCCCAAGATCTACTTATATAGCAAATGGTCTTTGCCCAGTTACAGATATGCATGATTTTCTACAATATCGTGAAGGGGAAATAGGTAGCTACTTTACATGAAAATCGTGCTCCTTTTAATATACATTTATATTTAAGAGATAGAAATATTTTCTTGCTTGTTGTCATCAACACAGCCAACATGCAATTAGATTATAAAGGTCTAAATGCAATATCCAAGGTTTCTGTTAATACTACAAAACCAATTTTCAGATTATGTTCCAGATGTCAGTTTCAAAGAGCAGGTTAGAACTAGACTTACACCTTGATGGCCAACACTCCCAAAGGCAATAACATAACTTTGCATATAATGAGAATGGTCCAATATCAATCTTTCAAGCCCAGGTCATAAAAACATACTTTAAAAGTCTCTTCCTCAGAAGGGTCCATTTACTAGGCCAGCCATTTTTCATAAATCAGAGCTGTGGAAAAGCAGTCTCCTGCTAGAAACCACATGTGCTCCCACTACAAAAAAAGTGCATGACTTTGAACCAAAAATATGCTGCACCAGATATTAAAGACTGAAGTGATGAACAAGTAATCAAAATATCCATGACAATTTCAAGGCTTACTGAAAGTGGAAGAAGAAATAACTTTTCTGGTTTAAATAGAAGAGTCAAACTTAGCTTCGACAGAATGTTCCTCTGTCTCCATCCCGCACACTCTCTCTAGTGCATATGCACGTGCATTATAGATGTCTACACACACTGTAGGTAGTTGCGACATCAATAAAGATTGCCTGCATCCTTCAATTTACACAAGAAACTGTGACAGAATATTTTAAATAATTTTTTACTAATGTGTTAACTTACTATATACTACCCTTACACTGTCGCCATACCTACATTATTACTATTTATACTATATGCACACTAAATACAAGTTAATTTGATGAATGAAACCAGCTTTAAAGATCTTTATTTTTGATCCCAGAAAACCTGGGCTTGCTTTTGATTTATTTGCCTTAAGAACACTGGCAACACATAAATTTACATTAGGCAAATAGTTATTGAATTTTTGAGTAACTTTTTAACTGTAACAGTTACTCCAACTATGTAGCCACAACTACTGTTAAGAGTCAAACAGCAACTACTGGAATCCAAGAATGAGATCTGAATATTTAATTTCACTTAAAAATGAAGTACACAAAAGGACAGTGATTATCATTTATGTTAGCTCACTATAAGGCTTATTTGTTTTGAGGTTTGTTTGTTTGTTTTTAACTATTCTGTGGCCATGGAAGGATCTCAGTTGACCTAAGATACTGACAAACAGAAATTAATTTCAATAGAAACTTTTCATATTGAGCCTACAACTAAGAGCTTCTCCTGCAAGGAAGACATGAAAGAAGCCCAACAGGCTATTACATGGGGATTTCAAAAATCTTGCAAGTTATCTGTATCACCACGTAGAATACATGCCTAGAAGCTACAGCTGTAACTTTGACAATAATTTCTGCATCTCTATTCTTACATTAGTTGGGGAGAAATAAACAATAACAAAACCAACACACATAACATGTCCCCTCACTTTTGAACTACCACATTAAAAATGAAATGAGGATTTGAAAATGTGCTTTGGCTACTTTAACCTGGTCTGGAGGTACAAAACAATCACAGGCATAATTTAACAGAGGGAACTCGCATCTATTTTCAGTGTCAGTAGCAATACTTGAAAACATTTGTGCTCTGCTTCAGCTACTCACCACTACATTATGCCAGCAATTTCTTTTCTTTCAGAATTGCTGGCTGAGATACATTCACCCTTATTATTTGAACGGTTTCACTGAAGAAGTGCAGAGAGCTTTAGTATTTTGTTTTGAAACTTTGCAACTTCGACTGCAGGGGGTTTAGAAGCCAGCAGCTTAGAAAGCAAATCCACAGAGGCAGTAATCTTTAACAGGGAAGACAGGGCAAAAAGGTAGAGAAGACAACCAGGATCTACATTAAGAATCACAGAATGGTTTGAGTTGGAAGGGACCTTAAAGACCATATAATTCCAACCCACCTGCTGCAGGCAGCAAAACCTCAGACTGATCAAGGCCCCATTCAACATGGTCTTTAACACCTCCAGGGAGGGGGCATCCACCACTTTCCTGGGCAAACTCTGCCCCCCTACCCTCATTGTGAAGAATTTCCTACTTATGCCTAGTCTGAATCTTCTCTCTGATTTAAAGCCATTCCCCCTTGTCCTATTGCTACATGCCTTTATAAAAAGTCCCTTGCAGCTTCCTTGCAGGCCCCTTTCAGGTACTGGAAGGTCACTATAAGATCTCCACATAGCCTTCTCTTCTCCAGGCTGAATAAGTCCAACTCTCTCAGCTTGTCCTCATATGGAAGGTGCTCCAGCCCCCTGATCATCTTTTGTAGCCCTCCTCTGGATCCATTTCAACAGCTCCAAATCCTTTTTATGTTGAGGACTCCAGAACTGGACACAATACTCCAGGTGTGGTTTCCTGAGCAGAGTAGAAAGGAAGAATCACCTCCCTCAACCTGCTGGACATGCTTCTTGTGGTACAGCCTTCTCAGCTGCAAGCGCACATTGCTAGCTCATGTCAAGTTTGTCATCAATCAGCAACCCCAAGTCCTTCTCCACAGGGCTGCTCTCAATCACATCCTCCTCATCCTGTACTGAAATTGGAGATTGTCCCAGCCCAGGTGTAGGACCTTGCACTTGGCCTTGTTGAACCTCATGAGGGCCTTGCAGGACCCCTTCTCCAGCTTGTCCAGGTCCCTCTCAATGACATCCCATCCTTCTGGTATAGAAACTGCACCACCTGGCTTGCTAAGGGTGCATTCAATCTCACTGTCTATATCATTGATGAAGATATTAAATAGCACCAGTCGCAGCAGAGGCCCCTGAGAGACACTACTTTTCACAAATCTCCATCTGGACTTTGAGCCATTGACCACCACTCTCCAAATATGACCATCCAATCAGTTTCTTATCCACTGTATCATCCACTCAACAAACCTGTATCTCTCCAACTTGGAGAGAAGTATGTTGTGGGGAACTGTGTCAAAGGCTTTACAGAATTCCAGATAGATCACATCTACTGGTTTCCCTGTGGACAGACAGGATTTGACACTGGTGAAGCCATGCTGGCTGCCATTAATCATCTTCATATCCTCCATATGCTTTAGCACAGCTTCTAGGAGGATCTGTTCCATGATCTTCCCAGGCACAGAGGCCAGGTTGACAGGTCGGTACTTCTCAGTGTTGTCTTTTCTACCCTTTATTTAAAAATGGGGACAACATTACCCTTCTTCCAGGCACCAGGGACTTCCCCTGACTGCCATGACTTTTCAAATATCATTGAGATTAGCCTGGCAACCACATCTGCCAATTCCCTCAGGACTCTGGCATGCATCTCATCAGGTCCCATAGATCGGTCACAAACCTGATCCTCTTCTACAGTGAGAGAGAATTTAATCCCCTGGCTCCTACTTTGTTGTCCATTGACCCAGGAGAGGGGAGAGGTTGTTAGTGAAGACTAAGGCAAAAAAGTTGAGTACCTCAGCCTTCTCCTTTTCTCTTGATACAAGGTCACAATTTTCACCCATCAGCAGGGTTATGCTTTCATTAACCTTTGCTGGTTGACACCTATGTAGAAGCCCTTCTCATTAGTCTTCACTTCCCTTGCCAAGTTCAGCTCCAGCTGCACCTTGGCCTTCCTGACCCCATCCCTACACAACCGGGCAGTGTCCCTATACTCTCCTTGGGCTTCTTGTCCCTGCTTGCACTGCCTGTGCAGGTCCTCTTGCTCTTTGGTTTAACTAGCAGGTCTCAACTCAGCAATGCTTGTCTCTTCCCTTCCCTGCCCATTTCCTGCACCTGGGGATTGAGAGCTCTTGTGCTTTATGGGAAGCACCCTTAAATATTTGCCAGCTCTGTTCTGCTCCCTTGTCTCCAAGGACCATATCTCAGGGGGTCCTACTGAGTAACTCCTTAAAGAGGTGAAAGTCTGCTTTCCTGAATTTTAGGTCCTGACTATACTCCTTGCTTGCCTCATATCCCTCAGGACCTTGACTCCACCAGTGCATGATCACTGCAGCCCGGGCTGCCTCCAATCTTGACATCACTGATGAGCTCACTTGTATTGGTGATTATGAGGGTCCAGTATTGCATCCCCTCAGGTGGGGGCATCTATTAGCTGGGTTAAGAATTTATTTTTTATGCACTTTAGGAGTCTCCTGGATTGCCTACAGCTTGCCATGCTTCTTTTCCAGAGTATTTCAGGGTGGTTGAAGTCTCTCAGTAGGATGACAGCTTGCAAGCATGAAGCCTCCTGTAGCTGGAGGAAGAAGGCTTCATCAGTAGGCTCTCCCTGATCAGGCGAGATCAAGAGCTACCATGTTTTAAGCTGTGTTGTTAACCCCAGAAAAATACATGCTCATGGTCTTCCCAGACATTTGTTTCATATTCTGTTCTCTTGCACCTTATTAAAACAAGCTAGGTAATTACAGATCTTCAAGCTCAGCCTATATGGCAACTGTCTTTGTCATGGATGAGTTGCACATATCTACACCATGGCTTCTTATTTTTCTGGAATGCAGTTTGGTAGGTACAAAGTTAGTGATCACGCCTCAGACATTCAGGATGAACTTCACAGAAAACTTTAAAGTAGACTCTGAATCTAGCTTTGCGATCACAGCATATCATGGTACAAAGGCATTATTGCCGAAGTTGATGCCATCTTTACAGTCACCAGGCTTTTATTATGTAGCTTCACCCTTACATAAGTCTCAGAAGTCAACTTTGTACAATTCTGTGGCCTAATGAAAGAGAAGAAAAAACACACTGTGCTCTCCCTACATAGCTACACATAATTCTGTGCTTGCCAGCGTAATTCCTGATAATTGGCAGCCCTTAGTTCACATTAGCACCACAGTTAAGGATTTACTGAAGTACAGTGTCATTCTCAGTAAGAAAAACTCAACTGTAGTCAATGTCTTTCATGTTACTCATCTTAGTTTTCCAGGGAACAACTTCAGTGTTTCTTGACCAAGATTTCCTACAAATACTATTAAGTTGGCAAAATTCAGTCCCCTTGGTTATCTGCAGTTCATCTGTATTATGGAGTAACTATACAAAAACTGATGCATAAGATACATAAATACACAGGTTGGTTCACCATGTACAACACCACCAGGCCCAGACAGTGCAAAGCAAACAGGCTATTGCTTGTAAGGTCTCCACTGGAAACAGTAAGAAGGCTGAAGTCTTTAAGAACCAAAATAGCTCTGAATAAGCCAGCATTCATGCTCTTCTACCATATTCTTGAATTAGAAGTTCAGTACACTAGCACTCAAGAGAAATGGGCCCACTTGGTTAAATCAGATGTTACCTCTTCACGCTTATTAACCCTGAAGCCACATTTTGTCCTTAACTCAAATTCTGCAACTAGGCGTGGGTTTATTATACCACCCAAATGACTGCACTGTACCCTCACTTATCTCTACTGATCATACTATGACAAGACTTATGTCCTGGGTTCAGCTGAAATAGTTAATTTCCTTCAGCTTCTCATATTGGCCTGCCAACAAGGAAACAAGTATTGCATAAGAAGCTGAGAGGGAGCACAGCCAGGACAGCTGACCCAAACTAGCCAAAAGGATTTTTTCATACCATATGATGTCATGCTCAGTATATAAACCAGGAGAGCTGACCAGGGGAAAGGAGGGGAAAATAGCCATCTGGGAAAAGGCTGGGTATCAGTTTCCAGGTGGCAAGGAATTGTATTGTTCATTTCTCACTTAGTATATTCTTCTCTTGCTTGTGTGTGTCTGTCTGTGCGTGTGTGTCTGTGTGCGCTATTCTACTGACCTCTATTCTAACCCATGAGATTTATCTTTCTTCCAGTTCTCCTCCTCATCTCACCAGGGGGTAAGGAGTGAGCAAGTGGCTACATGGTACTTAATGCCAGCTGGGACTAAACCACAATACCATATTAACTGAAATCAGTTTTGTTTGCCTGTATCCACTCAGACCTCCTGTAGCCAATGAGCACCTTCTCACTTTGTTACTGCACTGTTCAAAACAGATGCACATGTGGCAATTGGATATGACAAAACAAAAACCTATTACAGAAGCGATGCTTCCTTAATAAAGTTTATAGTTATTGGTATGCAGAAACATTTCTTGGTTCTCTAAATTCAATAACAGACCAACAATTTTAAATTAAATTTAGTTTGCTCCTTTTCAATCCATGTAACTACAACAAGCCAGGCTTTTATTAAAAGACTATCACCTAAGATTTTGAAGAAAGAAAATCAATGTTTAGCCAATACATCATCAGTATTAAAATGGAAGAATTTCTTTAACTTATTAGCAGGAGGCAGCATGTCACTAAAACCAAATTCTCCTTTATTCTATATTTGGGCATTTAAGGTAACTTCTTTTCTTACCTTTCTCAATGTTTGTTTACTAAAAGCTTCAGAAACATTTTTGTGAGAACAGGACAGCATCACAGCATCAATAAATTGTTCCTGAACAGGTCTGAAAGACCAGAAAAAATGTTCTGTGGCAGGTGTGCAAAACCACAGTAAAGCACTAAGCCACTTATTTGCATAATTGAGGGGTGACTTGTTGATTGACACACAAATATGAGGAAGTCAGGCTCAAGGGTTGGGCTATATGAGTCTAAAGGTCCATTCCTCTACAACTTAGTCTATGACTTGCACAGTATAAGAACAGTTGTGCCATTTTTCAACCTGTTACATCACTGCAAATTAAGTAAACATTCAATCACAACAACAGTAAAAAAAAACCCACTTGAAAACACAAACACATTTGAAGCTTTCTTTCATTGTAGCAGCAGAACAATCAATGCCACCTCCTCAACACAAACCCATCACTAATCATCATTCAACTTCAAAGTAAGATATGTTAGACTGCTTGATACCAGCAGTCCTGAGGCTTGTCCTGCCACTACTGATAAACGTAGCCTAAGCCAAGCAGCTCTTCCTGTCAAAGACACCAAAATGTGGAATCAAGACTGAAAAGCTTTAAGTTGATCACAATTCCACAGATTCAGAGTGTTTATAATAAAGTTAATTAACGGAAAGCCTTAAAAACACACATTCCCTTGCCTAAAAATATAAAAAAATATTCAGAAACATACAAACCAAAATATTCAATTTCTGGGACAGTAGCAGGACAAGATTTAATTTCATCATTGTCAGATAAATTTATGATAGAACACCATAAGCCAAAACGTTTTCACTGACCTTCAAGATGACACCAACCTTTCCCCTTGAAAATGTCATTCAAGACATTCAGTACTTAAGGGCAAGGGAGCCCATGAGGGCTGGGAGCTCTTCAAAATGGAGGTCCTAGCAGTTCAAGAGAAAGCCATCCCTGTGTTCTGGAAAAAAAGCCGGCAGGAGAAAAAACCGACTTGGTTGAGCAGAGATCTTAAGTGACATTAAGAAGAAGAGATATGTTTATAGGCCCTGGAAGAGCAGACAGGCCTCTTGGGTGGACTACAGGAGGGAAGTGAGGCTGTGTAGGGAAAAAATCAGAGGGGCTAAGGCTCAACTAGAAATCAGGTTGGCAAAGTCCGTCAAAGATAACAAAAAATCTTTCTATAAATATATAAATAACAAAAGGAGAACTAGGGAGACCATACAGTCCCATTTTGGACACAGAAGGAACAACAGTGACAGGGGATGAGGAGAAGGCTGAGGTACTTAATACCTTCTTTGCCTCAGTCTTTAATTGTAAAGAAAGTTGTTCCCTCTGTGTACAAACCCCAGAACTAGAGGAGCAAAATGAGGCTCCCATGGTCCAAGAGGAGGTGGTCAGAGCCTTGCCTGCCCAACTAGACACCCACAAGCCTATGGGGCCAGACAGGATCCACCCTAGGGTATTGAAAGAGCTGGCAGATGTGCTGGCCAAACCCCTTTCCATCATCATCCAACAGTCCTGGAAGACTGGGGAAGTTCCACTGGACTGGAGGCTGGCTGGTGTTGTGCCCATCTA
>WAAB01025375.1:112663-124717 GCA_013389865.1 Piaya cayana
CTGAGAGGGGACCTTATTGCTCTCTACAACTACCTGAAAGGAGGTTGTAGAGAGGAGGGAGCTGGCCTCTTCTCCCAAGTGACAGGGGACAGGACAAGAGGGAATGGCCTCAAGCTCCACCAGGGGAGATTTAGGCTAGACATTAGGAAAACATTTTTCACAGAAAGGGTCACTGGGCATTGGAACAGGCTGCCCAGGGAGGTGGTTGATTCACCTTCCCTAGAGATGTTTAAGGCACAGGTGGATGAGGTGCTGAGGGGCATGGTTTGCTGCTTTGATAGGAATGGTTGGACTCAATGATCCCATGGGTCTCTTCCAGCCTAGTGATTCTATGATTCTATGATTCTAAGAGTTGACGCTATACTGGACTTGTAATAACAATTTAGAGATTTTCTGTAACTTATTAAAAAACTTAAGTAGTACTGCTGCTATTGGTGCATTTAATAAAGTACAGACTTGGAGAAAAAGCCACACACAGACATTAACCTGGTGGCAAAGCACTTCTTGACTTTTACTGACTCATACTGTTCAGTGAGATACTGTATTTACAGTTGTGTGAGAAAAGACTTTCCTCAAAATCAGGGTCTGTACACAGCTACGTACTAGAAAATTAATTTTTCTCCATTTACTAACAATGCTTTGTACTATTGCAGAGAGAAGCTGTACTTTAAATTATATTTCTTCCCTATTAAAAGTAAGGTTAAACACAACTCAAACACATTTAAAGAAGGATAAAACCCCACCCTTTTATAAAATCTGTTCAGAAATTTGTTAATTTCTTGGTCAACTACAAATTGCAAATTAAAACACAAAGTAGAAGTGATTATACCTTCCCACAGAATTTCCAGGTGGCAAGATTTGTTCTTACCTGCAACTGCAACCTTGTCAATTTTCTAATTCAGTGCTGAAAGAATTAGTTTACATTCCTGCTGCCAAGAAGCACATAACAGAATGACTTGCAAATGACTTGAGATAACAATACAGGACACAACATCTGCCTTATTTTGGTATTTCCTAGAAAGAAACAGAAGAAGCAGTTAGCTACACCTCATAGTTTACAACAGATCTGCAAATGATTTTTCATAAACACAAGTTTTTCCAAAACGGAAGTGCCTGAACTGCAGCTACGCCTGGATGTCAGACCTTTCAGCATGCTCTCTAAACATCATTTAGAAGATGAATAAAGAACCAGAATTCACCCCACCTTTGTTTTCTTTGCTCATCAGCACAGACTACTGTGTTGTCTAAAAGTCATAATTTCTTCCCATTTATTAACAATGCTTTGTATTATTGCAGAGAGAAGTTATGCTGGCATTCAAGTCCCCAAACTGAGTAACAGAAGGAAGGGGTTGCATGCCTGCTAACTTAATGCTATTTGCTTGATTTTATTCACCTGCTGAAATGACAGATATACTCCCTGAGTGTTTGACAACTTCAACACACCTACTCCAGTATGTATATTTTTTTAACTATTCATTCTGCTTGTTTAGATGTAAAAATGCATAAAAGTTAAAAAACCAATAAGCTTAGGTTGTAAAAATATTTCAGCTCCACTGACGTAAGAATCGTGTCTCTTTAAAAGTAGCTTCTATAAAATTAACCATAAACTCAGCTTATAAAGTAAAAGTAGCATACATACATATCTGATTTGTTACTCATCTACAAAAGCATCTAGGGCTCCACTCATTGTTTTCAACAGGATGCAAATGACCAAATTGTTTCATCGATCAGAGACTATATATTTAACCTCACAAACCATTGCATCTGACAAATGTTACTATGACGTTAACACTCGTAGAAGGAAATATTACAGGAAGAACTCTGAATAACAGCCAGCTTTGCCTGGGACATTAGGAAAACACAAGCCTTATTGTAACACTGATGATGTTTAAGCTGATTACTACACTTTGTCGAGCTGGGGGCCATAATGCAGACCTTGACTTTATGCCCACTGATTGATGAATGGAGCTATGACAGAATTTCATTATGGCTTGCCTCTTCCAAAGACTTAACTAGTGGTTTTTAACTACCAAAGGTGTCATACACGAGAAATCATTCAAAAGAAGAATTGTAGGGGTTTAGCAAGTTTTATGCCTGTAACACTGCACTACTACAAGCTCTGTATTTTCCCCAACATTCTTTCTTCTTAGGTACTGTAATAGTATGGGTGATTCAAGGAACCAAATCAGAAGTAGTCAATTATTTTCTGCCACTTGAGTTCTCCAAACCAGCTTATGAAATGCAGGATCAGACAAGTACCAATAACAGAAATACAGAACCAGCAGCTGCTGCCAATTCAGATTTGGCCCCAAACTACACCTTAAGCAGCATCCGCTAAATCATTAATGAACTCTGAAGAAGTATTTTTAAAGAGCTAGACATGAAGTATCCTAAATCACTGCACTGGACTATGTGGCAGAAGTTGTCTCCAAAAAGTTAAGTTCATCAATAAAAAAGAATTTGTTTCCACATCGAAGAACTCCAGAGGGGAAAGGGGAATACAAACAGCACAGATTCACAAAGCTGCACAAAACAGCCTAATTCCCTCCTCTTAAATACATCAGTGCCTACAGCAGGAAGAACACAGCCCCCTTCAAGCACTGTCTCCCACCTTCAAAAGATGCATTTAACTATGAGGGTACAGAGTACTTGGTGATGAAGGCTTAAGAGCCTCAGTTCTGATGCTACTCCAGCAGCCTTTAGAAGTGGCCAACTCACAAAAGCAACCCAGAAGACAAGCATTTATGTTTCCCAGGAGCATGAAGCTTGACACCTCCCAAATTCTTCTACTCTACAGAGGATGTGACAGCATTAATTAGACAAGGGTGACTCTGAGCCTGGCAACAAGTTGCTTACTGCAGGGCAGATTCAATCACAGATACTTTGGGCTAAGAGCATCTTAACCCAGAACATGTTCCTATTTAAACAAATTCTAGCTACAGTAATTCTCAGAAGTATGAAATACAGTATTTGGTGTCCCAAAACATTAACCCATCTGAAGATATCTATTCCACTATTCAATATTTCACAAAGAGGGGGCACTACTCCAACTTATATCTCCAAAGAAGCCACACAACTTTTTTTTCCCAGTAAAGCAACACTGAATCATGACACAGGTTTGGGATAACAAGCTATTATATCCAACCTCCAATAATATGCAGAAAATGCTCACATACACAAATGAAATGGTCTTATCCAGATTGCTAATAACAAATTCCATCATAAGAGTAATGCTGAATTCTTCCTATTAAGGCTTACCTAAGCATTTTAATGGGGCTCCTGAGCTCTTTGGAGTTGATAAATGTTTAATATTTGAGTAGGACTAAGCTAGTTCAGTAAACTTTTATGATTTTTGCTACTAAGACATCAGTACCCTACAGCAGAGTAGTTTTTAATTTAGCACAATTTATTAGCCAAAGAATACCTAACTAGAATTTCACCGTTTACAGTATTTTCTTCAGAAGGTAAAGACTATGCAGACAAAGCCATCATAAGTAAATCACTGCTAAAGAACTAAATCCAATATTTAAAAGTAAGTGCATGGATAAAAACTATGTGGCCTAGAGAAATTTGAAGAATTTTACCATGTTATTTTATGGAAGAGTAGGCATCAAATGCTGGTCCTCCTCATGACTACATACACACTTAGCCCTGGTGGCAAAATGCTAATGATCCTCAAGCTGAATCCACATGTTTAAAGACAATCAAAACCAACTATAACATCCAGTACTTCACAAGTTTCCATACCCTGGTCAGAGAAGAAGCAGAAAAACACTGATTTTATTCTGTTCCACAGTCAGCTACAACTCTGACCTTCTACAAATAACCAAATCATGACTGCTTTAAAACAAGCAAACAAGCCAACCCACTCTCTGAACATCAAAAGTAAGAGCTACAATCTAATTTGTCATAATTGATCTTATAACATCACAACACCACCACTGCCGATATCATCCCCTAGAATTATAAACTGGTTCACGCAGAAGATTGTAGAAGATTTTGCAAGAGTGAAAGATACTAGGAGGGAGAAGGAAAAGAAAAAGTGTAAGCTTACCACAGGTTAGCTAGTGTACTGCAACCTCCAAATTGCATGTACCCAACACGCATGTAAACATAAGATAACATCCCTTTCCTACAAGAGTTATTCATTAGGTTACCTGGGAAAATAAGAGCACGTACCATGTAGTCAGTAGTTGTGCTGCAAATTCATGTAGTAGTTCATCCTTAGTCTATATATATGACAAAGCCCAAAGTTAAACAGGAGTTCATTTCTGTGTAATTATTTGAGACAACATACAACCTTCACCTTAAAGGGAAAGTTGCTCATCCTTTGTAATAAAAGGATAATGAACTCTCTCTGCATTTTCTAAGTGGTTCTTAGTTCTAAACAAAACACTGTGAATCTATCAAGACTGCACATAGCCTTGATTTGTGTTTTTGTGGGTGAGGGATTTTTTTCCCCTTCTCTTCAAACACAGAAGCTGTACTAAAATGTTAATTCTAACAGCAGTTAAAGGAAGAAGAATGAACAAATTTTGAAACAATAAGCTCTATCAAGTAATTTAAGTACTTAATCCTTTTGGAAGCAGTTCATCTAATATTATGATTTTGTAAGAAGTGCAAAGGTATCTTCACACTGCATTTTACAAGGAACATCCAGGTTTCTTGAAAACCTGAATGCATCAAAATAAAGCTACCTGGGGATCTAGAGAAAATTTAGTTCAGCAGTTTGAAGTCTGTAGTTCAAACTTTTATTGCCAGTTCGTCATTTGAACTATTCAAGGCTGAATTTCCAACAAGAATACACTATTAGACTAGCATAGTACTACGGGTTTCTTTTTTTCTTTTTTTTTTATATTCTCTTTTAGGTAAGCTGTAGATCAGTAAACTTGCATTGTGGCTACACAGATGTCTTAGCAGCAGTGGTAGCTTAAGCAATGTTTGCTCTCAGCAACTCATTCCTTTTTCCACACTATGCAGCTGAGCAACAGATATTGATAGATATGCCAGTACAAGTGAACACCTGAAGCAGGAAGTGCTCATCTAGCTGACGAGTAACTCAAACTCTCTTGAATTATACAAGCAGAAGATGCAGGAATACCAAAAGCCAGCCTTAATAGAATTCAGAATGCACATATACAATCTACATTTGCTTCCTGGGAAACTGCTGGAAAGCACCTACTCCTCTGTTCATCTGTAACAGCACAGAAATATGGAATCATCTCTCAGTTATGCTGGACAGCTCTTCAAATATACAGTTTCAGGGATACTGAAAAGGCCATCTGATGGTCTCAATCAGAACTACAAAGAGGGATTTTAAGCACAGGACTTATCCTTTCAACAAGCATGTTTATTGGGGCTGCTAGGACTTTAGTCTAGAGAAGAACTTGTAAAAATCTAACGAGCTTTTATCACATCTTTACATCCTAGCTGTAGTGTAAGTAAGGTTCTAGTTATGCATTATGCCTTCCATGGCAATCTGAGAAAGATGTGTTCATATTGTATCTACACCAGAGTTGTTGCCAGGGTTACAATCTATATCATGACAGCCTCCACAAGGATAAAAGGACAGGTTGTAGTTGTAGGTAACTCCTTTCTGAAGGGAGCAGAGAATCCAATATGACAGACAGATCCTCCTCTTCAGGGAGTCTGTTGCCTTCCTGAGGCCCAGGTTCATGACATCATTAGGTAACTTCCTAGCCTAGTATGGCCCTTGGACTATTATCCATTACTGCTCTTATATGTGGGTGGAGATGAGGCCACAAAACATAGTCCAAGGGTGAGACTTTAGAGCCTTGGGACAGTTAATACGGGAAACAGAAGCACAGGTTATCTTTTCTTCTCTCCTTCCAGCTGCAGGCAGCAACATTAGAAGAAACAGACAGATCCAGTCTATCTAGACACAGCTCTGTGGCTGGTGTCACAGCCACAACTCTGGGGGTTTTGATATTGGGATATCCTACACAGCATTAAGCTTGTTGGTGTCATATGGGATTCACCTTTCTCAAAGTGGGATGAGAGTCTTCGCTCACAAGCTAGCAGGGCTCTTTGCCAGAGTTTTAAATTAGACTTGACGGGGGAGCAGAATAACAACAGGCTTACCTCATCTTAGCCCAGTGCTTTGTCTGAGACATGCTCACTACCCTGCACCACATCTGAAGACAAGCCAGTGGCTGAGGTAATAGGAGCCAACAAGGAAACACCAGTGAAAACACCACAAAGGGATTAAAGTTGTTCCTCTAAGATGGTGACACAGNAGCAGGGCTCTTTGCCAGAGTTTTAAATTAGACTTGACGGGGGAGCAGAATAACAACAGGCTTACCTCATCTTAGCCCAGTGCTTTGTCTGAGACATGCTCACTACCCTGCACCACATCTGAAGACAAGCCAGTGGCTGAGGTAATAGGAGCCAACAAGGAAACACCAGTGAAAACACCACAAAGGGATTAAAGTTGTTCCTCTAAGATGGTGACACAGCTGACAGCCCAGCTGAAATGCCTCTACACCAATGCACACGGCATGGTGAACAAACAGGATGAGTTGGCAGCCACCACGCTGCTATGACCTAGCTGCCGTAACAGAAACTCAGTGGGATAAACCCCACCCCTGCAGTGCTGGTACTGATGGCTACAGGCTGTTTAGAAGGAACAGGCAAAGTTGGTGCAGAGGCATTGCTCTCTACATGAAAATATGGATAGTGTGAAGCGCTGTCTCTGAAGAACAGCCACAAGCAGGCAGTAAGCTTGTAAGTAAGGATCACATAGACTGAGGCAACAAAGGGAACCTCGTGGCTGGTGTCTACTACAGGCTGCCCAATCAAGCAGACCCTATTGAAGAAGCCTTCTTACTCTAGCTACAGGAAGCATCACAGTCACAGTCTCTTGACTTCAGCGACTCTGACATCTGCTGGAAAAGTAGCATAGCAAGCTGCAGACACTGCAGGAGATTTCTGGAGAGCATTAAGGATAACTTCTCAAGCAGGTAATAAACAGCCATACCAGAGGGAATGCAATACTGGAACTGACGGTACCAACACAAGTGAGCTAATAGGTGACATTAAGACTGGAAGCAGTCTGGCCTGTAGTGATTGTAAAATGGTAGAGCTCACAGAACTGAGGGATCTAAGTCAGGTGAACAGTAACAACAGGACCTCGAATTTTAGGAAAGCAAGCTTCCAGCTGCTCAAGGAGTTAATTGGTAGGTTTCCCTGAGAAGCTGCCCCCAGGAACAAAGGGGTGGAACAGAGCTGGCAGAAATTTATGGACACTTTTCACAGAGTGCACAAGCTCACGATTTCCAGGTCAAAGAAACCAGAAAAGGAAGGCAAGAAACTGGTATGGCTGAATTAAGGCCTGCTGGTCAAACTGAAAAGCAAGAGGGAATTGTACAGGAAGTGAAAACAGGCACAAGTATCCTGTGAAGAGTATAGGGACACTGCCCAGTTGTATGGGGATGGGGTCGGGAAGGCCAAGGCACATCTGGAGCTGAACTTGGGAAAACATGTGAATAAGAAGGGCTTCTACAGGTGTGTCAGCCAGAAAAGGAAGGTCAAAGAAAGCATACACACACTCCAAACCACTCCCCCACCTAGCAAGACTAGCAAAATAAGAACAGGCAAGGAGAAGGCTGAGGTACTCAGATTTTTTGACCTGTGTTCTCTGGTAATCTCGCTTTCCACAACTCGAGTGGATGGATCACAAGACAGGGATTGAGAAGCAAAGCCATTCCCAGTGAAAGAGAAAAGATCAAGTTACTTGAATAACCTGAACATACATATATCTACGCAAGCTGACAAGAGCACATGGAGGACAGGGGGGCAAATCGAGACAGCCAGCATGGCTTCAACAAGTGCAAATCCTGCCTGACCAACCTAATGACCTTCTATGACGGATTGACTACTTCAGTGAAGAAGGAAAGAGTTACAGATCTTGTCTACCTGGACTTCTGTAAACCTTTTGACATGGCCCCCACAACATCCTTCTAAGCAAGAGAGATATAGATTTGGTGGATGAGGCGTTTGCTGGATGGTTTCATCAAAGGGTAGTGGTCAATGGTTCAGTGTCCCAGCTGAGTCCTTCAGGGGTCCANTAGCCCAGTGCTTTGTCTGAGACATGCTCACTACCCTGCACCACATCTGAAGACAAGCCAGTGGCTGAGGTAATAGGAGCCAACAAGGAAACACCAGTGAAAACACCACAAAGGGATTAAAGTTGTTCCTCTAAGATGGTGACACAGCTGACAGCCCAGCTGAAATGCCTCTACACCAATGCACACGGCATGGTGAACAAACAGGATGAGTTGGCAGCCACCACGCTGCTATGACCTAGCTGCCGTAACAGAAACTCAGTGGGATAAACCCCACCCCTGCAGTGCTGGTACTGATGGCTACAGGCTGTTTAGAAGNCCATTACTGCTCTTATATGTGGGTGGAGATGAGGCCACAAAACATAGTCCAAGGGTGAGACTTTAGAGCCTTGGGACAGTTAATACGGGAAACAGAAGCACAGGTTATCTTTTCTTCTCTCCTTCCAGCTGCAGGCAGTTAGAAGGAACAGGCAAAGTTGGTGCAGAGGCATTGCTCTCTACATGAAAATATGGATAGTGTGAAGCGCTGTCTCTGAAGAACAGCCACAAGCAGGCAGTAAGCTTGTAAGTAAGGATCACATAGACTGAGGCAACAAAGGGAACCTCGTGGCTGGTGTCTACTACAGGCTGCCCAATCAAGCAGACCCTATTGAAGAAGCCTTCTTACTCTAGCTACAGGAAGCATCACAGTCACAGTCTCTTGACTTCAGCGACTCTGACATCTGCTGGAAAAGTAGCATAGCAAGCTGCAGACACTGCAGGAGATTTCTGGAGAGCATTAAGGATAACTTCTCAAGCAGGTAATAAACAGCCATACCAGAGGGAATGCAATACTGGAACTGACGGTACCAACACAAGTGAGCTAATAGGTGACATTAAGACTGGAAGCAGTCTGGCCTGTAGTGATTGTAAAATGGTAGAGCTCACAGAACTGAGGGATCTAAGTCAGGTGAACAGTAACAACAGGACCTCGAATTTTAGGAAAGCAAGCTTCCAGCTGCTCAAGGAGTTAATTGGTAGGTTTCCCTGAGAAGCTGCCCCCAGGAACAAAGGGGTGGAACAGAGCTGGCAGAAATTTATGGACACTTTTCACAGAGTGCACAAGCTCACGATTTCCAGGTCAAAGAAACCAGAAAAGGAAGGCAAGAAACTGGTATGGCTGAATTAAGGCCTGCTGGTCAAACTGAAAAGCAAGAGGGAATTGTACAGGAAGTGAAAACAGGCACAAGTATCCTGTGAAGAGTATAGGGACACTGCCCAGTTGTATGGGGATGGGGTCGGGAAGGCCAAGGCACATCTGGAGCTGAACTTGGGAAAACATGTGAATAAGAAGGGCTTCTACAGGTGTGTCAGCCAGAAAAGGAAGGTCAAAGAAAGCATACACACACTCCAAACCACTCCCCCACCTAGCAAGACTAGCAAAATAAGAACAGGCAAGGAGAAGGCTGAGGTACTCAGATTTTTTGACCTGTGTTCTCTGGTAATCTCGCTTTCCACAACTCGAGTGGATGGATCACAAGACAGGGATTGAGAAGCAAAGCCATTCCCAGTGAAAGAGAAAAGATCAAGTTACTTGAATAACCTGAACATACATATATCTACGCAAGCTGACAAGAGCACATGGAGGACAGGGGGGCAAATCGAGACAGCCAGCATGGCTTCAACAAGTGCAAATCCTGCCTGACCAACCTAATGACCTTCTATGACGGATTGACTACTTCAGTGAAGAAGGAAAGAGTTACAGATCTTGTCTACCTGGACTTCTGTAAACCTTTTGACATGGCCCCCACAACATCCTTCTAAGCAAGAGAGATATAGATTTGGTGGATGAGGCGTTTGCTGGATGGTTTCATCAAAGGGTAGTGGTCAATGGTTCAGTGTCCCAGCTGAGTCCTTCAGGGGTCCATACTGGACTCAGTCCTGTTTATTATCTTCATCAATGACAGACAATGGGACCAAGTGCACCCTCAGCAAGCCTGCAGATGACACCAAGCTCAGTGGTGCAGTTGATGCACCTGAAGGACAGGATGCCATGCAAAGACACCTAGACAAGCTTGAGAAGTGGGCCCACGTGAACCTTTGGAGTTTCAATAAGGCCAAGTGCAAGGTCCTACACCTCGGTTGGGGTAAGCTCTGGCAGCAACACAAGCTGAGGGATGAAGGTATTGAGAGCAGTCCTGAAGAGAAGGACTTGGGGATGAAAAGCTGGACACAAGCTAGCAATGCACACTTGCAGCCTAGAAGGCCGACCATATCCTGGGCTGCATCAAAAGAAGTGTGGCCAGCAGGTAGCAGGAGGTGATTTTCCTTCTCTGTGACTCTGGTGACACCCCACCTGGAGTACTGTATCCAGCTCCGGAGCCCTCGGGACAAAAGGATGGACCTGCCAGAGTGGGTCCAGAGGAGGGTCACATAAATATCAGAGGGATGGAACACCTCTTCAAGGAAGGAAGGCTAAGAGAGTTGGGGTTGTTTGGCCTAGAGAAGAGAAGGCCCCAGGGAAACCTTATTATAGCTTTTCAGTACTTGAAGGGGGTTCACAAGAAAGACATGGACAAACTTTTCAGTAGGACAAGGGGTAAGGGTTTTAAACTGAAAGAGGGTACGTTCTAACTAGCTATAAGGAAGATAGTTTTAACAATGAGGGTGGAAAAACACTGGAATAGGTCACCCATACAGGTGGTTGATGCCCCATGCCTGGAAACATTCAAGGTCAGGTTGGATGGGGCTCTGAGGAATCTGATCTAGTTGAAAATACCCTTGCTCACTTCAAGAGGGACTGGACTCTATGGCCCTTAAAGTTCCCTTCCAACCCAAACTATTCTGCAATTCTATGATATCCGGAGTGGGTTTGCGTTTCTTTTTTCTTACTGCAAAGGGTGAACATTCATCTTTCAGATGGGGATTAAAAATTCCAGCTCCAACATGTCAGAGTGATATACATCAGGTAACACAAGATCATGTTCAATATTACTGATCTTTTAAGCACATACCTATGGGTGCTTCCCCATGCTTATTATCATCTTACTAGCTAGAATACACAGGTAGCAACTACTAATTAATCTGTTTGAAACCACCTGCCCATTTGCTGTGTTTGTGAACATCTGGCCATCAAAATGGTGTTAAAAAAAAGAGACAGTCACTCCACGTGGACTACTTAGATTTTGTAAATATCCATCTGCTTTAAAAAAGCAGAAATCACAGCCTAAGCACTGGTTAGATGTTCTGAAAAAGAATTCACCACACCTGTCAGAAGGCAACATTACAGGGCACATCAATTCAGAAGATCTCTGGGCCAATGTGGCTGCATGGTGCTATTCTCTTCAGAAGGCTGGTTGGCAAATTCTCATGGGAGACAGTACTTAAGGGCAAGGGAGCCCATGAGGGCTGGGAGCTCTTCAAAAAGGAGATGCTAGCAGCTCAAGAGAAAGCCATCCCTGTGTTCTGGAAAAAAAGCCGGCAGGATAAAAAACCGACTTGGTTGAACAGTGAGATCTTGAGTGATGTCAAGAAGAAAAGAAACGTTTAGGGGCTCTGGAAGAGGGGACAAGCCTCTTGGGTGGACTACAGGAGGGAAGTGAGGCTGTGTAGGGAAAAAATCAGAGGGGCTAAGGCTCAACTAGAAATCAGGTTGGCAAAGTCCATGAAAGATAACAAAAAATCTTTCGATAAATATATAAATAACAAAAGGAGGACTAGGGAAACCATACAATCCCTTTTGGACACAGAAGGAACAACAGTGACAGGGGATGAGGAGAAGGCTGAGGTACTTAATGCCTTCTTTGCCTCAGTCTTTAATTGTAAAGAAAGATGTTCCCTCTGTGTAAACATACAAACTACTCTGGTTCTGTTTCATAGAAGACTAAGCTAAAATTACTATCATTTCTAAATTGGTTTTAAGTATTACAAGCCCCAAAGCATGCCATGTGTTGTGAAAGAAGAAACTACTGACCAGCATTTCTCTGTCAGA
>WAAB01025375.1:125417-158304 GCA_013389865.1 Piaya cayana
ATTGCTCTCTACAACTACCTGAAAAGAGGTTGTGGAAAGGAGGGTGCTGGCCTCTTCTCCCAAGTGACAGGGAACAGGACAAGAGGTAATGGCCTCAAGCTCCACCAGGGGAGATTTAGGCTGGACATTAGGAAAAAATTTTTCACAGAAAGGGTCATTGGGCACTGGAACAGGCTGCCCAGGGAGGTGGTTGATTCACCTTCCCTGGAGGTGTTTAAGGCACAGGTGGACAAGCTGCTGAGGGGCACCGTTTAGTGTTTGATAGGAACGGTTGGACTCAATGATCCGGTGGGTTTCTTCCAAACTGTTTGTTCTATGATTCTATAATGATGATAATAATAACAATAGATGAAAAATAAGCAACGCACAACACAATTGCTCACCACCTGCACAGACCCATGCCCAGCCTGTTCTGAAGCAGCAATTCCTGAGCAATGAATCCTGGCCTGCAGCCAACTACCCGTTTATATATTGAATATGATGTTATGTGGTATTGAATATCCCTTGGCCAGCTTGGGTCAGCAGCCTGGCTACGCTTGCTCCCAGATTTGGGTACACCTGCTCACTAGCAGAGGACAGGAAACTGAAGTCTTTGATTTCATAGCAACAGTTAAAAACATTAGTACATCATCAACATGCTTCTCCTCTTCTACTAACACAGCAGCTTCTGGGAAGAAAATTAATTCTGTCCAATACTAAGCCAGGGAGCACATACATTTGGATAATAAAGAAATTCCATTGTTATAGACTTCAAAATATTGTAGGATAAAGAGGTAACAAATCTGGCATAATTGTCTACTTCCATTGTTAAGACAGCGAAGATGATTAAGCTCTGAAATTTTAAGATGCTCCAGCTGTAGGATATAGTCAGGAAGTTTGACGGCTCTCAGAGGATTGATAGCATTGTAAGTCTCTCAGAGGAAATGCTCACAAAATAGAAGAACAGTTTCTCTGCAAAAGGCTATCTTGACTAGTTCTTCTCTGGGCAATATTCAGTGATTTTTAAGCCAGCTAACAGCTAGTGTTCCCAAAGGTCAAAGGTCCCAAAGGTCTTATATTTCTGTTGCTTATGACTAAAAAAGCTTAAATCTGTTTTCTACAACATGCCTTTCTGTACAGACCCTGTATTTAAAGTAAACATCCCACAAAGAATTCTCAAAGGACCCAAATTTGTCTACCAGGGGAATTAAGCCATCATAATATGTGTGACAACTAATCCCTGTCTTACATGTAAAATGCACATAGCCTTCAATGGGACCACAAGTATACAAAAAAATTAGAAGGAATTTAAACTCCACAAAGTGGAGGGAAAACAAGCAAAGAGGTCAAAATTACAGTAGCATCAGGTACAGAAAACACAGCAAGAACTCCCTAACGTTGATATGTTTGTCAATGACAGAAATCACATTGTATCAAATCTACAAGGTATAACAAGAGTGGTTTTTTACTTCTTTATATATGATACTTATGATTAGGGGGAAGGACTTCCACCCCTCTCCTAAAGGGTTCTCATTCTTCCCTCATCTTCTAAGGTTAAGTCTTCAGATACATGTGAACTAAAACTGAGCCATCACAGCAGATCAAAAAACCTTTGACACCCCTGATGTTATTGCACAGACAGTTACAGGAAGCATAAAGTCTACCACACTACTTAACCACATGGATCTTGTGGTTTTTTTAAGCCCTGTAACCACTGGATAGGTTTGTGCATAAAAGGAGTTAAATTAAATGCAAAAAAATGTAATTCAACATCATAATAAAATCACCTACACATTCAAATCAGTGACATAAGAACATCAGAACTGCAAGCTGCCAAATACTAACACTTACTATGTGACAGGCATTTTAATGTTTACTGCAAAGCACACAACTTGGAAAGAGATAATTCAAGCATCTGTTATGTCAACTAACGGCCTACACAATCTTCCAAAAGGACTAATTAAAATAGTATAGGAACTGAAAGCTCCAAATAGGAATTGTTAAAATATAAAGTTATTTTTATACCTCAATCACAGTTTTAGAACAAATTTTTTCAATAGTCTCTTCCACATTAAGAATTTTTTTCTACCTACTAGCAAAGTTACTTCAGTAGCAGTACTGCATTAGCATGAAGAAAATGAGCACTCAGTGGCTCATGTCAAATAGGGCATATCATACCTCAAAGCACTTTTAAGGCAGTTCAACGCTTAAGAGAAGTGGTTGATCCTACATGATATGTAATGATATACTCCTATACTGTTATTGTAACAGGATCAATATACCTTTAATTCCATGATATATACTATTCAATCCACAGTATGCTATAGAAAGTTAGGTTTCAGATCACAGATGGCTTGTCAGACTACTTCAGAGAACACAGTACTCCCCCCTGCACTTTTAACGCAGGCTCTACTTTTCCATCAGGCTAGAGAAACTTAAGAAATAGTCTGAAGTCTAATTTTAAAAAAAACCCCATCTTTAGGAACTGCAGAGCAAAGCATATTTCCATTACCTTTTCCTCTGGCAGCAGCCTCCAGTATCGTTGCCTGGACACATGGAATCTTTGTCAGGTGTCTGCATTGAGGCTATCTGAAATGCTTCACTTGTCATCTAAACAGAGGAGTACTTGGCAAGAAGCAGCCATTTGGCAACTTGCAAGCTTAAATACTCAAAGTTTTGTCCAATTAGTACTGCAACTTCAGTTTCACAATAAATCACTTTGACTCACTTTTAATCAATACAGTTTAAACTCTTGTTTTGCAATATATCAAACTTCAGCATTGAAGTAGATATCTATTGAGTAAAAACTGTTTTACTTTTGCCACTAGGCAAGTATCACAATAGGTGTCGGACTATACCTGTAAAAATTCAAAGGGCAATGTTATCAGTAAGAATGTTAAAACTAACATGCAAGACGACCATGCCAGTTGTCAAGAAATCAATATTAGAGAGTATGCTTAAGGGCATTACCGGCAGTAAAGGGAATAATGATAGGTCTACGTAGACTTGATAGCGAAAAGTCTTCCAGAAAGCAAGCATGTTAGTAATTCAACATTCATTTTATGCTACTCAGGTCATACATCAGCTGTAGGCAAATTTGGATAACACAGATTAAGACTCCAGCTCCATAACAGGTTATCGCCCCTGTAGTCTTGCTGGCTGCAAGACATGCCCTTTCTTCGTAATGGCAACATCTTAACACAAAGATGCATAAAGAAACCACATCAGTGGTAGTAAGGGGGCAGGCAGCCTAACTCTATCATCCCATTTATAGAGGCAAAGTATCAAGATATTTTAAAGCTATTTCTATCTTCCAAGGCTCCCATTTCAGCCTTGCTGCTTCACTACATGTGAAGCTTAACTTGCATATATCCTATACAAGGTCTAACAAACTATCTGGATTACACAAATAAAAAAATAACAGCAAGGCACACAAAGCAATATTCTTAAGTATTCAGGTCTTTTCAGAATGACAACTGAATGAATCCGATCAATTTAGCAGTTTAAAAAGAAAAGCAGACATTCAGCTTGGGGGTTACACAATTCAGTAAAACCTACTATATAAAAAAGAACCACACAGCCACAACTAATTAGAAATAGGTACATGAATAGAAGACTGCTGATCTGAGCCTCCAAATAGGTCCTGAATTTAGTGCAATGAGTGCCAATTTTAGTAGGTTTCCACCCCTCCAAAACTGAAGAGCTAGCCTTAGGTAACCATCTGCCTACATTAAGTGCTACTTGTACTTTTCAGTCCCCAAAACATCTCCTACGTCCTTCTGAGTGACTCCATCTGAGTATCTTCACCATCTGTTCTACGGCTGGATATCACGGCCTTGTATTCCCCTTCCCACACAAACAACTGTCCCTGTAAGGTATAGCCATGTGCCTCTCTCTTCTCTCCAACCCCTTTTTCAGCTCCTCTTTTTGATGGCCACGAACACAATGCTAGTCCAGTCAACAGGGCAGTCCAACATTGTCCCCAAGACTGGTCCCTCTGGAAGAAATTCTACTTTGTCTGCTGCAGGTTTTATCCCCCTAGTCCTTGTTATATCCTCTACTCTTCCCTGGGGCAGTGTGGCAATGACACAATAAACGTCAAACATTTTGTTAAACTGAACGCAATCCTATTGCTCTACTGAACAATGCTAATGGCTCTTACCACTTAATTGGTGCTCTAGCTTGCAGACAGATGACCACTGTGTATGTGCTTGAAGCTATAGTGTTAGTGAAAGAAATGCATCTACCATTCCTTCTAAAACACAGCAAACCTGCCCTATGACCCTCAATTATTTCCTGATACCTTGAAATTGACTGGAAAGGTCACTCAAGAGCTACAATGCTGCATTCACAAGGAAATTACAAGCTCAGCACAGATCCTTAAAGAAAACCAAAAGAAGTTACGAAGACACTTCCCATTTAGTAAGACATTCCGTTTCATATCATGCAACTCAGCATATCAGTTTTATAAGTAGAAACACCTATGCTACCCAAGAGCTTTGCATAGCAAACATTAGTTATATGTTGCAACCTACTTAACTACTTTAGTTAAACAGCTAGCTTATATGCATCTGATCATTAGTTTACTTCCACAGAATTATGTAGAAGCACTTAACGCTTAATATTCATATTACGCAAGAAGCAAAGAACTCAGTACCACTTTGCAAGTCTCAGTATTCATGCTTTTTTCATCTGATCAGGGACAATTTTAAAAGTCTTACCTTGAATGTAGTACAAAAGTCAAATTTCTTCCATATCTTTGCCCTTCTGATAAAGAATCACATTAGAGACTCTTCCTTGCATAACATGGGTGAAAAAGAGTCTGTGAGTCTGAAAGTAGTAAGATGGAAGAATTGACTAATTTCTCTCCTAGTTCAACACCATATTCATTAAGATCAAGAACTGCTTAATAGAAACTTCTAGACTGGAACTAAAAAAAATATACGAACCCCTGGAAATGGCCATGTTAGTCAAGAAACTCCTGCTTGTTTAAGGTAATGCAGCAAAAGATAACCTTTCTGAATGCCTTTCACTTCTTAAGAGATAAAAGCATGAAGTGATCTAAGTTACACCATTTAAATGGCCACTGCTCGCCCCCAAAAAACCCGCTGTCAATACATGCCACCTTCACAGAAGTGTAAGTAAATCCATTTCCAAGCCAGAAATATGTGCACTCATATGACAAGAGAGGAAGCCTACATATCCGCATGTATGCACACATGTTTAAGTGGAGAGAGGATGGTAGAGTCTGGCATAGTAATGCAATTATTTACAAGAATATATCCAGATCCTGGGCTCAAGGGAAAAGAAAGACTAAAAGTTGAGATTCAAACTCATTATAAAACACAGAAAACATGACAAATAAGCCTGCTACTAGCTGCTAGAGAATGCTTTAAAAGGAAAAGTATAAACACATCTGACTATTCACCAAAATTATCTTGGTTACAAGAAAGAACCACGTTGCTTTTTGCCCAGCTTCATGAAAAAAGTTATCACAGTTAAACCCACCACAGATATGACAATACACAATTTCTGCAGCATGTATCTAGCTAAAGCTTTCTCTGTTTAAGAGGTCTACAGGTATCATCTAGAATTTCAGCTTCTTTTCTTAGGCCTGAACAAAAAGATAAATGAACCAATCTCAGAGAAACTGAAAATTAGTTTCCTTTTCCAGTATCTTTCTTCCCCCCCCCCCCAGTAACTTCAGACAAAAACAATGCTCTACAAATTGCATTGGTTCAGAATAACGGCTGAAGGCAAGTGAGAAACAAGACATCTTGATCATTACCAAGTTCTAAAACTTCTTTTTCAATATTAAGAAAGAATACTTTTCCTTCTTTTTTAAGAGTAAATGAGTTTATTCAGTGAACATAACTTGCTTATTCAATGCTTAAGCAATAGGTAGATTTCAAGTAACTAATGCTTAAAATAAAAAATAATCAACAAAAGTAACTGATTATGTTCAAGCTACTTTATTTAGCAACACTAGAAATAAATGTCACTCATACAAGGAATCAAGCTTCCAAAAAACCCAAAATGTATTGATTATTTTGGCTATTTATATGCTTCCATGGGTGACTCCTCAAAGAAAACTTCAGAGTGGAAGGGACCTGCAAGATCATTCAATTCAACTTCCCTCTCAAAGTGCAGTCAATGCTGAACTTGGTCATAGTTGCTCAGGGCTTTATCCACTCGGGTTTTGATAACCTCCACAGAGGTTTGCAGGTTACCTCTAGAACCTCTCAATCAGCCTTAGGTAAAAAAATTTCAACATTTATCCAGCCATTTTAACTTATGGCCATCAACTCATTTCCCCCACGTATCTCAGTAAAGAGACTGGCTCCATCTTCTTGGTGCCCAGCCCTCTATAACAGATGTTTGTCATGAGGTGCCCCCTAAGCATCTCTTCTTTGGAGTAAACTGCAACAAAAGGCATTACCTCCCTAATCCTCCTGATGGACTTGCCCTAAGTTTATTTACATTGTTCTTGGTGGAGATAGGGAAAATGAGAGCAAAACTGGACACAGTATTAGAGATGCAGTCTGGGAACACCTGGAAAAAATGCCAACTAAAGGAGAATAAATCTGTTTGTTTTCATCACTACCAGGGTGAACTGCTGACTTCATTTAGCTTAGGGTTCATCAGAACCAGCTCCTTCTCTGTAGCACTGCAGGAGAGTTAACAGTCCTGGAAACAGGACTTGGCATATGCCCTTGTCGAACTTCATACAGGCCCATTCCTCTAGCTTTCATAGTACTTCAGGGCGGCTGTCCTGCTTTTGAGCCACTCAGTTTTGTGTCTTCCACATACCAAATGAACATCCACTCCAACTCCTCCTCTGGGTCATTGATAAAACATTAGAAAGAGTAGGCTACCAACAGGCACTTGAGAAGCTTGTAGCAACTGCTGTCCAGGCAAAGTATGAACCATCAGCCACCTTTTGAGATGACTCCTGAACCAGTTTTCACTTGTACAGTCACCCACCCATTCAGACTGTAAATAGAGCACACTGTGGTACACTGCAAAAAACCTTGCTGTGGTCCACGTAAAAATATATCCATTGCTCTCCACTCAGCTGAAGACCTAGTCATTTGACAGAAGGCAGTCATGTTGGTCATGTATGACTGACTCATGGTAAAGCCATGGTATTTCCAGTCATCTTTTTCAAAGGCGCAGAAATCTTTTGCCACAGGTTGATATAAACTACTTATCGGTAGTGCTATCCAAGTAAAGCAGTATCTAACACTTTTATCAAGTGAAATAGAAAGCTTGCTTTATTATGTAACATATCAAGGACGCCTGAAACCATGAATAGGAACCATCTCTAGGGTTCAACAATTTGCAGAATTCAAATGCTCCGAAGTCTTTGTATAAGAACACTGCATAACTGAGCAGGTCTCAACAAGTGAACACAGCCATCCAACAACTGAGTTTCTGGCTATTTTTCAAGACATCTGGCAACAAGAAGGTAATAGCATAGGTTATAATAGGAAAAACTTGTTACTCATAACTCTAGCTAAAATTTATTACAGAAACTGGTGGCAGAGAGAGATGAGAAAGAAGTGGAAAAGAACAGAACTGGCCAAGAAAATGTAACCTTTTCAATATGAACACAGAGAGTTTCCGAAATTGAAATTGCTTACATCTTTTCAGGCGTTTTTAACTTCTCTCAGGCTATATTGAAAGCAAATCCACCTTACTAGGACCTCTGAACTTGAACAAATTCAAGAACTCCTAGACACAAAACCTGTCAGTGCCTAACAACTGTATACTCTAGTCTCTACCAGTGATGACACTGCATGCTTCACCCAAAACAACCCACAGTTTCTTTGCAGTTCCCCGAAACATTTACTCTCTGCTTCAAGCATAAAAGATACTCTAGCTCCACATTAAGCAGTGAACAATGCCAACAGCACAGCAGATGAGCAGGAGTAGTCCTCTCATCCCCCAAGGAAATCTGCAAACGTGACAAAAAGCACAGAAAAACAGCTTGACTTGCTCAGGAACTTTCTGACAAACTCCTTACCATGACCTTTGCTAGGTTAAGTATTTGTTTCTGCTGTACTCTCATGTGCCTACAGAATAAAGACATTCTTGTCAGCAAATGCTGATTTTTAATTAAACTGGAATGGCTGCTGTGAAGGGAGTCACATCAACATCTGTAGTAGGCATTTAGGGAAAAACCAAAAGAAGCGATGGACATTTTAATTTAGTTATAATAGAGGCTTTAGTGTCAATATTTAATTGCATGTTCTTTCACTTCAGGATTGCAACATGGTTGGTGACACTGCCAACACTGTCCCAGTTATGTGACTTCTGGTATGGTCTTCATTTCATCAGCAATAACATTCAAAGTAAATTTAGGACTTCTGCTTGCAAGACAGGTCATCAGGTATCCAAACCATTAGGGTTAAGAACTGATATTAATAACTACACCTTAAAAGAACCTCCTTTTGAAACATCTCAGGGTGCTGTATGGCAAGAAGTTACATAAGCTAAACTGTAACTGCTGTAACCCCACCTCCTGTCATGGGTACTTCCTACTCCAACTTCTGCAACAGTAGTTGCTCTCATATCCTCATGTAGCAAGCTGACTCAAGAATCCAACTGAAAAAAAACAAAAAAACCTCAGCAATAGACACTCAACGTAGCACATAGCGCTCTCACCACGAGACAGCCAAGTATCAGCATGAGAAGGAAAAGGAGCACGTGGCCAGAGGCAGAAGACTACAGAAATAGAGCAGCACTAACATACTTCAAGGGTAATTACATGAGAACCTCTTCCTTAATGAAACAGCCAAAATTATGAGTGCAGAAGCAACTGCCTGAGTGCATGCAGAGGCCTAACAAGAACTCTTCTTCTGTACTGTATAAACATAAAAAAAGTGATGAAAACCCAAATTATTCTAAGGACCTTGAACTGAAAAGGGAAATTCCAGATGCTCACCAACTAGGCAGCATGTAGTAGAAAGCTGTTTGGGCAGAGGGAATGAACTCCTCATAAAGAGACAAAACCAGAGCTATATTGCGTACATTAAGTAAGCCAGCTTCCAAGATGTTAGATCCATTATTTTTAAACAGCTGAAATGAAATAACAGTGTCTTGCTGATAAAGGAAGGAGATGTATCTAGTATACAGCAATCTCACTGCTGTAGTATCATATTTATTGACCAAAACCCATAAATTCAGAATTTAAAACTCAGCTTCATCTGAATTGCACAATAGCTACTTCTTTAACTGTGCTAGGTTTACCTTTGTCCCGTCCTTAAGGTTTTGAAGACACTACCCTTAGGCACTTGAACCAAACAAGCTTTATGGCTTCCCCCACTTAATGGAAAAATTATTCTGGGTCACACTGGCCAATTCTAATTTTTGTTGACTTCTCCAAACATGGCAGTTTAGTCCAAGTACACCTTTCCAGTCACCTAAAGACCTTCTAGGAATCGTAGCTTCCTCAGTGACAGTGATGCAAGTCTACCATTTCTAGGAGACCTTAAATGCATAATAAGAATAGACCACACCATACATAAATTTTTCATCTATCAACAGGATTTTTTATGGGGGGGGGGGGGGGNGGGGGGGGGGGGGGGGGGAGAAGAGCGGGGGAACCAAAGCAAACACTTCTACACAATTTAGGAAAAAGCATTATAGACTAAAGCATCTCCCATTTCCTCCCAACTTTTTTCAAGACATAAGAGAAACCACACATGAATAAAAATAAGGAGAATGATGACTAATATAAATAAGCTCCTCCCCATCTCATCCAGCAATACAGACATCAGTGATCAACTTCTACTTGTTGGTTTTTCCCAATGTCAGTGACAGAGTCATGATAAACCTGAAAAGCAAATAACTGCAGCAGGTTAGTGGCAGACAGCAGAACTTAGTAATAAAAGGTTGCACATCCGCTGATAAAAATCTTTCATATGATCAACAGACAAATGAACAGAAAACATAATCCTGTCATAACAGAATAAGGAAAATTATACCTCAATGAACAGCACGGTCTGCCTACTCAACTATTCTCTGGCTTAGCTTAAGTTCTCAGTGAATCTATTACTTCAGTTCTTTAAAAAGCACTTCTGTCTCACTAAGAACATCCCTTTTTGTTTCTTCTCCTGCCTCATTTCAGTTTGTCTTGCAGTTAACAGTATCAGACTTTGATCCAAGGAAAGGAAAAGATAAATACTAAGTGGAGAGTATCAATGGTTCTGAAAATAGAAAAAAGTAAACTGCACAGAATAAAGTCTGCCCACAGGTAGTCCAGGTTCACCCATTATTTTTGTACTAGCAATAGCTAAAGAAAATTACCAAAAAGAAGATAAACAGCACAAAAGGATGATGGATATTCCAATACAGTCTTATAGGACCATTACTTACTTTAGAAAGACTTCAAGTACAAATCTGACAATTCCTGACAGATCTAAGCTGTCATGTCTGCTTTGCAAGTAAGAGTTTCTGTTTCAATCACTGCTTCAATAAACAAATAAACAAGACATATGTAGGAAAGGATAATAAGGAGAAACGTACTAAGAGGTTTTCCACATTAGCTTCATCATATTCTTTGTGCAACTGATAACAACTGGGCTTCCTGTCTGGACAAACCTTAAGATACCTTTCAAAAAAAAAAAATTAAATAGCTCAGCTATGGAATTGCTACTCCAAGTCTTTCTTTATAAAAAACCACACTTGAATATGGTAACCCTAAACAAAATGAAACAACAGTGAAAAAAGATAGCTTCACCTAGTAACTGATTAGTACTTTTCCTGCACGGAGACCTACTTTCCCTCTGTACAGATTCAGTAATATGGAAAACTTGAAATTGAAACAGCATAATCATTAAGTATATCTGAGAGTATTTTTCAGGGGAAATATTTTTCCAAATATAAATTAATAAAGGGTTTAAAAAATACAATTGCAGAGTACTTACCCCAGTGATATCTTTTTGATTGAGTTAAATTCTATTCCCTACCATTGGCAACAGCAGTGCACAAGCTCATGTCAAGAATCCTGAACTATACTGGAATTTTATGTCTTCCCCTCTGACTCTAAGTCATGCCTCATTTCACTTCATGTTAACAAAAAATAATCACACATCAGAAATTGTTTTGACAGCTTCCCTCCAAAAGTCATTAAGTCGACAGCGTTCCGTCTTTCTTTTAATTACAACAATACTGCAACAATAGTCACAAACACATAGTAAGCTGTTAAGGTTTACAACAGCTACTATTTTGATTTCAGTAGAGAAGTTCTTATCTGGCACAGAATTGCTTGTGCTTGGTGCACTCTAGTTAAGAAATTAAGAATTCATCCTATTGAATGTAATGTTACAAGCTTGATACCAATCTTCAACAGCTCTGGACCCCTTACACTCAAATATAGTCATAAAACATATTCAGAATAAGGCAAACTAAAGAGGAAACAGCAGGATACAAAATATCAATGTCATGGTGGTAGAGTCCTAACAATGTTTTTCTTCCATACCCCACACAAGCCTAATGATTATTTAAATGTTAAAAACAGGAAAATGTTAAACTATACCTTCAACATTCATAAAAATAAGCAGATGAACTCTTAAGGCCTGCCTACAGAGGAGTCTGCACAGCTATCCACCTCTAGCAAATGCTGAAACATACTCTTTTCAATCCAATCATCCACAAAAGTGGTATACTTGTCTTTTCCTTGATCCCACAAATTACTATTAAAAGAGAGTCACTTTACAGTGCTTCCAGTTCCTTTAAATTTTAAGAGATGCAGAGCATCTAAAGGTGGGTTGTTTGGAAAACCTCCCATACAACAAGTAATTGTTATTATTAAAACATCTTTTAAATGACTGAATGTCTATGAACTTCTAAGTTACCTTTTAAATAGCAGTAGAAATTGTGGTGCACTTACAGAGGATTTACACAACAGATTTCACACAGGCCCCTCCTCCCCTTCTCCAGCTATTGTTTTCACAAGATTGTTTTCATTTTGTTTATGTACAAAACCCCTACTATTTGCAGGTTTATGCACAATCTTCTGCTAGTTTAGAAAAGGCACTCAAGAGTAACATAATAAGCCACAACCTAAACTTTTTATTATTCCAATCAACTCATCCACCAGCCTAAGCACTCAGTAAGAAAAAGGGCAGGAGAGACATTCTCATAGAAAAGAAAAAGTGAAACAAAAAAAATCCCCTGTTGTAATACGTCTCCTGAAGATAGACAGAAAACGTGACAAGCTAGGAAATGGATAAACCTCACAGCTGAGGAGTCAGTTTGATACACCTATAGCTAGTAGTCCCACAATTACTGGATAACGCTCACTACCTGTAGATCCTACCTGTAATTTAGACACTCTTAATAACCTCCTTAAAGGTGTCACTTCAGTTCTCATTGACAACACCCAAAGTGAGACACTGGTGAGTCTTACAGACTGTATTGTGCACTGGGGCTCTATTGAGATAGATGGACATTCTTCACCTTTAAGATACAGGACTGATCACTACCTAAGCAAGTCAATGGACTGCCTCTGTTAGGTCTGGATTCAAGTTTTAGAACAGCTAAAAAGAAAAGCACTTCATGATTGTCTTGAAAGCACACACTGAAGAAGCGTACTCTCTTCTTGAAAAATCAGCTATAAACTTTTCTCTATTGATCAACAGAGAATTAAACTTAATATTAGACAGTGGAAACCAGTGCCTGAAACTAGTACCATATCTGATGTCTTTTGTGCACAAACTGGTAGGCAGAGTATCTTTAGACCAGGATGCGATTCTCCTGTTTGGAATCAGAACACATAAAACAAGTATTTTATTACTACACTAGGAAAAAAGAGAGCAGGAGCAAAAAGGACAGGAAACTGAGTAACACCTGTGCTAGATTCACCCTTCATAAGTTTACAAGAAGCTCTCTGAAGTCAGTGCTTTGAATAAAGGCCTACTTAAAACAGAAGTAAAAGGAACAATTTCTGTAGTGTTATACAGTGAAGACAGAACTCTTTGAACTCAGCCTGCAGTACTACATAGCTTCAGTACAGTACTTCTCATATGAGAAGTTTCAAAGCATATTAGAGTTTCGGCAGCTTTTCAAGGTCACAAGGATTGAGACACACAAGTCCCTGCCCTCTCCAATTCCTAATCCACCACCCACAAAATCCAATCTACCTGTACTCCAGAGGTTTCAATACATTATTCATTTTCTAAACCTCTATTCACTTCTCTCCTAGAGTCATGGTCCAAAACTACCATATGTGGCAGCAGTGCATATTACAGTATGTATTACAAAAGGCTACAATGTACATCAAAGGCAACTTTACACCTGCCTGTGCCTATATAGAGGTGGTTCAATAAACATGCTGGATATTTCAAAAATTTTCCTATCCTATGGAGGAGAGACTTTTTAGCACCCATTAAGAAATTGCCATTAGGAACACCATTTCCTACTAACAGATATGCTACCTAAAGTGTTGAGGGGGGGGATACTTTTTAATTCTTAAAGAAATTTAAAACAGTGGTAAATACAAGAAGGCAGCAAAACAAGAAATACTATTAGTGGAAAATGAATAAAATACAATTTTAGAAAGCCAAGCAACAGTTCTGCCCAACCTCTAAATCCCCAACTTCTATTGAAACTGGCCATAATTCAGAAGTTAACACAAGTGTAAGTATTTCAGAGATAATCAGGTCTTACGAGTTTTGTGGAAACTAACAGCAATATCAAGGAGAGACATCCAAATTAGTACCCCCTGAGGACAAGCAGAGCAAGAGTTCAGGTAGTGTTACCAATAAGAGCTTCCCATACAGGACAGGTAGTGCCCCAAACACATGAAAATACTTCCAAAGCTCACAATACAGCATACCCGGAAAAATCCAACCACAAGTCAAAAGCCACAGGAAGTCAGGTTTCGTCACCTGTTGCTCACACAGCTAGTTTCATTCTTGATTAACTGAAGTAAAAACATGAAAAAACTACTTTCCAGAATTTACTGTAGTTTTAACACGAGTCATTTTCACACAATTTCAAAACTAGGGACAATAATTTGGAAACAGATATTCAGTTACCACTCAAGATAAACAATCCCTATTCCCAGAGCAGCTGTACAATTTCTGTAGTCCTGATAACTGCACTTTGGAGGCAGAATCCTTACCCCTGCATAGCTCAACACCCTCTACTAGGATAGGTCTACCCTCAACTTAAGTTGCCAATGCACACCTAATTAGTCCTAAAAAGGAGGACTGTGTTGTGAATTTGTGTTGGTTTTTTTCTGGAGTAGCTACAGCAGCAGTGCCTCACCACTCATTCACTTTTGCTCCCACTCCTTTACAGTTAGGAGTATCAAGAGCTAGTGGGATACATCTAGGAAAGTTCCCTGAATAAAGTTAAAAACACCCATGATCTATGCACCTCGTGCATCACCTATATAAAAAGTTTTCTAAAACAGTAGAAACAACACTGAAAAAACAGCCTAATAACCCACATCAATGGCTACAGTGTGGCTGGTGGCAGAAAAAGAGTAGCAGCATGTGCTCGATAATGCTTTATATTACTTGCACATCAGCTTAACCAACAAAGCAGTCCAGATAAGAGCGGGTTTTGTTTTAAATAAGCTGACCAACATATTATTCATTGTTTCAGTTTTCCACTTGAATCAAAACATGAGTTCTTTACAAATAGTTCCATCATCAGAGATCTGTTCCCTACAGTCACCAATTTTTCTTTTGCTATACAAAATTTTAAATATGGGATTGTGAGTTTTTAACAAATTATGCCTGGTTTGAGCAGATCAGAAGAGCTGGTGAGAATAAGTCAGCACTGTATGAATAAATTACAATACTGTTACCTTCTCTACACATCATCATCATCTTACTTCATTAACTCCTTGATAAAAACAATTAATTCCAGTACTAACAAAGCAGGGCCACATGTGCTCTACACTCAGTAAAGGTCAACTTCCTACTCTGAGGTGCAGGCACAGAAGTAGGACTATCAAAGAAGCTTTCTGTTAACAGGCTAATCCCCTGAAATCTGCAAAGAAAGCCCTGATGTTTTCCTTTGTGACTTAAGTGCAAGTTTCAGATCACTGACTTGTCATTGTCATACACATTAAAAAGCCATCTCCCGTCCCATAATCTGAAAAATCCTTAAGCTATGTTTTTGAGCTGAATTCCTGTTAACTCTTGGAAAAATGGATTTAAGCACCTAGTTCTACTATTTATTCAAAAGAAAACTCAATGTAAAGGTTATTTCCCAACAAAGGGAAAACCTGCGCCATGAGACAGGAACGTACTAACATCATAAAACAATGTGTTGAAGTAAAATTAAAGAGAAACTCATGGTGCATGGGGAAAGAGAGTTGTGGGTAGGTGAGTTATTCTCCCTAGCAAAACAACTAATGGGCCTGAATATTTTCCTCCAAAATTACAAGAAAATCTTGTCTACCAAGATACAAAGTTTGCATTTTTATCATTTTCTACATTGAAACATCTTGGTCCCTTCTCTCCCACTGCTGTAAGGGTTTCTAAGAGCCAGAAGACTAATTTAACCTACACTCACTGGCAACTCTAATATTTCATCATGCCAATAGTATCTCAAGAAGTTGAAATGAACCGAACTGCTTGTCTCAAGAAACCAAGATGAGCAATACCAGCTCAGCTGTTTCTTACCATCTCACACAAAGCTTTTCAGATCAGTTTTCTTTTGGAATGATGCTCATCAATTCTTCAGAATTTTTACTTGACTTTATCACATGATACATGTATAAATCTCTAAGACCTATTTGCCAAATTTTAAGCAGTTTGACCAAAGTATCCCATGATACATATTCTTCATTGTCCACACAAACAATTTCTCTTTCCTGGGCTTTTAACTGGATAACATGGCTATTCTTTTTTAAATTAAGAACCTGCAATGACTTGTCCAGACTTAGAAATTAAATTATCTGATGCTTATATGCATTGTAGACACGCTGAAGACCAGGGCTAAATCAGACTCCTCTTGAAGTTTCACACAAAATTTATTCTGCATTCACACTGCTAACAAACAGTGAGGAAAAGGTCACAGCTCATACCCTATACAACCACAGCCCAAATCTTGAAGATAATCAAGCATAAACTGAAGCACAGAATGAAAAAAATACCAAATAGGGAAGAAGTCAAGATAGAAATAGATTTTTATGTCAACAGTTTTATAAAGCAATCATCATTGCTCTCTTCCAGTTTACTGAGATGACCAATATTCAGATCATTTGGGTTGCTGAAAAGTCCAAGATCTGAGGTACGCTTATTTTTCCACAGAGAAGTGAAAAGAATCAGAAAAACCAGGTTGGAAAAGACCCACCAGATCATCGAGTCCAACCATTCCAGCTGGATTTAACACCATTTACCACCACTCTCTGGGCCCGGCCAGCCAACCAGTTTTCCACCCAGGAGAGTGTGCGCCTGTCCAGGCCAGAGGCTGACAGTTTCTGTAGCAGAATGCTGTGAGAAACTGTCAAATGCTTTACTGAAGTCCAGGAAGACCACATCCACAGCCTTCTATGAGTTCAGTACTGAATTCTGAGAGGGATGAAAAAACATGTTGGACAAGGTGGCAAGTATTAAAAAAGAAAAACAAGGCAAAAGAGAGCATACTTGATTCAATTAAGGTGGTGGGCAGAAAGAACCAACATTAGAGAAAAAAAATCCAACATCTCTCGACACAAAGATATGTAAGATGTGTTACAGTTATCACTCTCCACAATCCACACATGGAGTCTAGAGCTTGGATTCTTTCCACACAGACCTTTCATTCACCTGTGCTTGCAAAAAACAATAGTTAGCTAGCTATCTCCTGGTGCTGACCAGAACAGAACAGCTACTTACCACTTGATAAGTTAGCAGGCCTTTGTGACAGATTTAAACATTTCAACTGGAATCATGAACCAAGCCACTATCAAATGATTCATTTCCATGTTTAGTGAGGTTTTCTGGGGGAAACCAAAACAAAACCAACAAACCCCACCCCATCCCCATGAGGAACATTATGGTCGCATTTAGCTTAGCATGCTGCAGGTTGCTTCATTCAAGATGGACAGCACTCTCTGAATATTCTTCTATGTGCAACCCCAACCCTTGCTGCAGTCTAAATCAACCCTGCTCCAAAGAGCCATATTGATTATTACAATAGAAATACCACGCAGAGACAATTTTTTACATCCAATATTAAGTGGATTTTTACTGCCCTTCCTGTTTTGTAATACAGAGGCACACATTCATGTAAGAAACATTCACTATACTCAGTCATCCACTCCAAGAGTTCTTGACACTGAGCACATTAAAAGACTATGTTCAACATACAGATTTCACAAGCTTTAATTTCAGTTGTGATGGCTTTATATTTTTGCAAGAGCCTCAAGTTTAGTAAGTCAGAAGCAGACATTAGTAATTACCACTGGAAAGTGTAAGTGAACAATGATAATTCCACATCAGAGACAAAGGAACTGGATTATCCAGGATAACTGCTATAAGGCTGCTCTTTTCTTCCTCTAGTTCCCAACCTCATTAACTGACCACCTCACAGCTACCACAATGAAAACGGGTTCTACGCACACTCTGTACAACCCTCTCTACACGTTAATTCTATTTGCCTCATCCTGATGTTACATGCCTTAACTAAATCACTATCCTATATAATAACTTCCTGTAAATATCCTCACAGAACAAGAGATGGGATACTGTCTAAACATATACTACATACTATCAAAAACCTGTAAAACATGGGACACACATGTGCTATTTTTCCTCATTTACAACTGATCCAAACAGCTTTCCATTCTAACCTCTTTTCACAGCTCTCTGGCCCTCAAATGTTTAGGCACTAACCTTTTTTCAAATATAATGATATGCTCAATACAAAATACTTCATACCTTCTAGATACGTGCACTCATTCCAGCCCTTGGGTCCACACATATACATGGGGCTTGTCTACACCACATTAAGTGCTTTAGGTAGCTGCAGACCTGTCAACATCTTCATGAGTGCTAGTTCCAGCAAAAGTTTACCCTTAAAAGTCAGTGGACAATTTACCAGTGGAAACGATAGAACAAAACTAACAAGGCTTAACAGCAACCCCTCCACTATTCTGTAGCCTCCCATAATCTGACGGTATTCACCACAGTTACAAATTCCCTCATCTCCATTCACCATTTTAGTTTCCACTGATTTTCACAACCACAAAATACTTTTCTACGTACTGAGAGGGGAAAACAATCCCACAACCTCCCACCTGCTCAGGACAGACCCATAACCCTAGTCCCAGTTCATCATCCCTCTCTCACACTATTTCAACCTTTCATAGCCTCAGTCAAAAGAGCCTGCCACCTCTTTCCATGCAGAGACTAGAGTTCCCACTAACTCAGCAAAAGGAAAACTCCAGCTCCCCTTTAGCACAAATACCATTCCCCCAATACACACATGTATACATAACCTAACATAATCTTCCCCCTGTATATGCATAATCTCCATGAATTTACCCTACTTCCCTTTTCAAATGTACACAAACTTTTCAAAAGGACTCCATCATTCATTTCTACTTCTAAATATCCACCCAAGCCCCTCACTTTCTTATAATTCATGGTGAACTCCGGAAATATACCCACAAGATCAGTGCACTGATGCCCTTATAGACAAAAATTTACACTGCCTGGCACCTGTCACAAATACAGATACCTTCCCAGGATAGGTATAGACTTTTCTTCAAACAGCACCATCACAACCCTAACATACTGCACCTGCTACATGTTTTCCAATTTGTACCCCACAGCTTAGATAACAAATATCCAGGCCTTACATTTCATAACAGGCAAGACACCAATTCACAGCTCATCTCACATTCCCAGGACACAGACCATTTTGCCTGCTGCCCTAACTTCTCTCAACACACAAAACCAAGGCTCATGCAGCCAGTGGCAGCCAGGCATCTCTCTCTCAACTCTGTGTTAACAGCAGGCAAACCAACTCACAGAAGTATGTACATGCATGCTTTTCCATCCACACATCGTCTCATATTACACATGAAAGTCTTGCACATTAAGTATAACCACACCAGCCACCAAACAAAACAAGTTCAGAACCTTGTAGCAACCTGTTACCACTGTGACTGTAAGTTGTACATAGGCTTACCACCCAAAGCCTCCCTCTTCCACAACACTTCGAACTTGGCCAACTCATCGCTAATCTTCTCATAACGCTCACAGGGTTGTTTACCTATCACTCCTTAATCCATATGCCATTGTACCACAATTCCTACATACATGTGGTTTCATCCACCATCTGCATCCCCACAGTACAAACATACTCCTCAACCTACCACAGCACACAAAAAACCACACACATTTTTCCAGTTGCCTCCAGTCCATTAAAATGACTCCCTCCCTTTGACCAGATACAAATTATAGTAAAAATGCCTCCACGTTTACATCCACTGGGTTCGCAGAGTGAGCTCTAAACTATGAGCCAGCTGTGTTTAACTTAGAATCGTAGAACGACAGAATGATTTTGGTTGAAAGGGACCTCAACGATCATCCAGTTCCAACCCCTCTGCCATGGGCATGGACACCTCCCACCAGACCAGGCTGCCCAAGGCCCCATCCCACCTGGCCTTGAACACCTCCAGGGATGGGGCACCCACAACTTCTGTGGGCAACCTGCTCCAACGCCTCAGCACTCCTCACCGTGAGGAATTTCTTCCTAAGGTCTAGTCTAAATTCCATGCCCTCACACCCCCCTGCTCCAACTTAAAACCATAAACTCCTTTCCTCGCCCATAGCTGCACCCTACACCCCACCGGCTCCGTTCCTCACGAGTGCCCCCCACTAGGAGCTCCTTCTCTTTCTTGCCCCGGCGCCGGTGCCTCCCCCCACCGCGGGCGGGTAAACACGGTGCCCCCGCCACTCCCCCGGCTGCAGCCAATGCACGTGCGCGGCCTCCGCCCGCTCCCCGCCCCGCTCCCCGCGCGGGGCCCGCCCCGCCGCCTCCCCCCGCCCCTCTCCGCCGCGTGGGGGCTGGGCCGCTGCACACGGCCCGCCCCCCACATCAACCGCGCTGCAAGGAGAGCGGACGGCCCCCATCCCCGGTAACACCGGCGGCCTCAGCTGGGAGCCCATGTCACCGCAGCCCCTTCTCCTCCCTTTTCCTCCACCCGAGCGGGGGCCGGGCCTGCGCCGCGGTGCCCACCGCCTCCCGGCTTCCCGTCCCCCCCCTCTCCGCCCCACCGCCGGCCCTGGCCCTTCCACCGGCTCTACCTGCGGGCGAGCACCGGCGGCCGGGAGGCTCCGGTCAGGCCCGGTGCGAAGGGATGGTGGGGGCGGGAACGGGGGGAGGGACGTAGAGAGGGGGGAGTCGTCCCGTGCCCTCAGGCTCGCACCGCCCCGCGCTGGCCGCCGCCGGCCGCGGTCGCCGCCAGCCGCGCGGACATGTTGGGAGCCCCCGTCCCAAAGGCCGCCGCTGGGCCCGCCCTCTCCCCGCCGCGCACGTCACAGCGCCCCGGGCGGGGCGCGGCCGCTCGGGCACGCCTCCCCCCGCCCTCCCCGGGGCCGCGCCCCTTCACTCCTACACGACCATTGGCTGCGGCCGCCGTCGTTCGGCGAGCCACGCCCCCTCTCGCCGTTCATTAGTCGACCTATTCGCCGCTCACGTGCCGCCCCTGCCCCCTAATTGGGCAGCGCCCTCCCCGCTTTGTGGCCATTGGCCGCGGCTCCTGTCAGTTAAGGCGCTCCCGCACGGGCTCCGTCTTGCTCTGCGTTATTTTTTTTTCCTCACGGAGTGACAGAGGGGGCTGTCAGCGAACGGCCCTCCCCGCCTCCCTCCCGCCTCCACCACATCCTTTCCCTCCCGGCGCGGTTTGCCTGCAGGCCATTGGCTCCCCGCGCCGCCAGTCCCGCAGCCGCCGCTGAGCGAAGTGGGCGTGAATAGGCCGGCGGGCGCCTCCTCCTCATTGGCCGCCACCCCTGCCAATAAAAGAGGGGCCGGCGGCTGGTCGGGCGGAAGCCGCTCCGCAAGGCGATTGGTCGCGGAGGGAAAAGGAGGGAGCGATGCGACGCCTCCTCCCCAGCGGCCCCCGGGTGACGGTAAAGGTGGGGCATGGGGGGGGCGTTAAGTACCCGTATGTTCGCGCCATTACGTCACCACCAACCAATCACGGAACGCAGTGGCTGCGAACGGGGGGCGGGGCTTCGAGGGACGGAAGTGGACACGAGTGGGGGCGGGGCCTCGCTAGGCGGAAGCGGCGGGCCCGGTGGGCGGGGTGGCCGCTTTTACCACAGCGATGAGTGAGGCTGCAGGCGGCTCCGCTTCTCGGTGTTAAGGGCTTTGGCCGCCGTGCCCACCTCCCCTCCCCCCCCCTCAACCCTCGCCCAGGGGGTGGGCGAGAATGCCCGAAGGAGGCCCCTCCTTTCCTTTCTTCTGCTGGGGCTGCTGAGGAGGTGCCGCCTGGGAAAGAGCGGGAGGCCCGGGGGCGATGGACCACAGAAGGATCTCCCCTCCCCCACTTGATCTGGAATCAACCCCCGGGGAGGGGGCTGGGGAGCAAGTCCTACGAGAAGCGGCTGAGGGAACTGGGGTGATTTAGTCTGGAGAAGAGGAGGCTGAAGGGAGGCCTTACTGCTCTGGAAAAATAATTATGTAGTGTGCCTGTGTGGAACAGTGGGATCTCTGCATGTCAGATCTGTAGAGCTAAGTTGAAGAGGCCCTCTAATTTGTCTCGTGCAGTACGGGTCAGAATTTTTCCTGTTATCATAGCTTTATTCCACATATCAAGTGGTCAGTGCACAAAATGAGAGGGAGAATTGTAAATCAGGCCCTTCATTACAAGATCCAGAGGAAGAGTGACAAAGCTGCTGGAGGTCGTCTTACGAGGAGTGGCCAAGGGAACTGGGGTGGTTAAGCCTAGAGAAAACGAGGGTGAGAGGCAACTTATTGCTTTCTACACCTGCCAGAAAGGAGGTTGTAGTGAGGAAATGTTGGTCTCCCAAGTGATAAGGGGGAATTGCTGGGAGCAGGGGCATTAAGAGAATTTCTGAAACGCCTCAGAGAAGTGTCTGCAGAAGCTGTGTCTGCAGGAGATAAAAGTGCTGAGATCTCACAGGCTGCATGTTAGAGACCTGTAGAGGCAAGTTGAAGAGACCTCTGGTTTGCCTCCTTCAAATCATAGAATAACCATTTTGGAAGAGACCCACCGGATCATTGAGTCAAACCATTCCTATCAAACACTAAACCATGCCCCTTAGCACCTCGTCCACCCATGCCTTAAACACCTCNTTCCTTTTATAATACAGAGTAGAATTTCTCCAGTTATCCTAGTTTTATTCCATATATCAAGTGGTCAACGCAGGACACGAGAGGGAGAATTGTAGTTTGGGCCCTTCATTACAAGAGGGACATTTAGATCTTGGAGCATGTCCACAGAAGAGCAATGAAGCTGGTGAAGGGGCTGGAGACCAAGTCTTACAAGGCATGGCTGAGGGAACTGGGATTGTTCAGCCTTGAGAAGAAGAGGCTGAGGGGAGACCTGATCACTGTCTACGACTGCCTGAAAGGAGGTTGTGTTGAGGTGGGTGCGGGTCTCTTTGCCAAAGTGATAGGTGACAGGATGAGAGGGAAAGGCCACAAGCTGGCTACAGCAGGTTTGGATGCTAGGAATAATTTCTTCACTGAAAGGATTATCAGACACTGGCACAACCTGCCCAGGGAGGTGGTGGAGTCGACATCCTGGAAGGCATTTAAAAGACTGGTAGGTAAAGTGCTTAAGGGTGTGATTTAGTAGTGGGCAGGTACAGTTTGGCTTGATGATCTCAAAGATATTTTCCAACCTAGCAATTCTATGTTTTTTATTTATCCATCTGTCTTTTCTGGAGTGTTCATAAAGGAGCTGGCCCTGAAAAAGACAGGAACTTTCCCTTCTGCATTTGGCATTCTTCCACATAGGCACACTATAGGATTAATTTTTCAGGCTCTTCAGAGTCATGTCCACAGGACAGAAAAATGCTATGCAGTCTTTAGCTTTAAGGTCATCTGCTCTGCCACTCACATTAGAAAATCCTTGCATAGAGTTCTGGAGGGAGCACTTTGAGCTCCGGCAACTGATGCAACTGCAACTCTAAGTTAGAGCTGAAGCTTTGCTTTCTTTGGGTTCAAGTACATCAAATTCACTATGAGAAGATGGGAAAGGTCCGTGCATTGTCATAGTACTGCTTTCCATAGCTCTCTACCAATTGATAGAGTTGATTGAGAATGAAACCTAGATTGCCTCAGCGCAGGCACTCGTGAGCAAGTTCAGAAACAGCCAGAAAACTGAGACTGTGGTTAGCCTTCTGTTATAGAAAACTTGCTCACAGACAAGCTAATTTGAGTGCCCAGACCCAGCTGCCAATCAACCTAGTTAACTTCACAGTGTCTTCATGATCTGGGACTCAAGATACTTTTACATACCTAGATAGGGATTTTTTCTTTTTTTGACTGTTCCTCAGGCTTACATCTCATAGCCATTTAAACACAATCCGTGTATTATTAAAGCAATGACAAATATGGCTAAAAATCACTATATCTTCAGGTTGATGAATGTAAACTTCAGTCAGCCAAGGTAAATCTTAGAGTTTTTAAGAATAGTTTTTATTTCAAGTGATTCACCAGGAATTTTTTGAGAGTCTGCCCCTCTCTAAAGATTGTAGCAGGTACAGAACTGGGCTGTAATTTTACCAGGTCTCTGTTTACACCCTCTACTTTTCTTTTGGGCTACTCGCCAGAGAGATACTGTAGGTAGCATTAGATAATTTTGTTCAGTATGGCCAGGATATACTCAGCTGCTACTGATTCCTCCCTCAGCATTCTTCCCACAGTGACTTGCTACAACCAAAACCACACACAGATATTGAAGGAAATCACAAGTTAGGCTATCTGTTGTCATTCAAACCTTCTGACTCTGCCTTCATCCTTGCTTCTAGGTTTGACACTTTGTTTTTATCCCCTCTATTTCACCTTGGGCTCTAACTGCATGTGTAATTTTTTGAACAAATTTAGAAAAATATAGAATATCTTATGACATCACCTCAGTACCAGTATAACATTTACAGATTTGACTTCCCAAAATAATCCCTGCATAATTTCTAATGTTGTAAATCACATCCCCTATTACTCCTCAAACATGACTTGCTTAAATGTTAGAAATTTAAAAATCTGCATCCTGCGCACAAGTCCTTAACCTAGTGTAAACCTGATCACTAAACAGTGTGTGTATCTGGCTGGTTTATGTGGGCTGAAACTAAATGCTGGCATTACCCAAGAGAGGTATGTGGCAAGAGGCAAGCAGCAAATGACAGGCAGCAGGGGCAGTGGGTGAAGTAATAAGTAGGTGAAATAATGGCTGTATGTGGCAATGCACAGTTAATGGCTAATCTAGGGATTTTTCTGCCTTTTTGTGGCTGGCCTCAGTTGAGCTTCATGTAAGATTACTGCAGCAGGATATTTGCTTGTGACAATATATGCATACTGGATTGACAGTAATGTGTGCGTTCCTGAAATTGCTTGCATTTTTTAATATATGCAATGTCCATCTGATTCTTAGTGGTGATGAAAATAACTATGAACTATAGAAATGCTAACCAATAAATGAGAAATAGATTGTGCAGGATAATGGTAATTTGCAAACAACTTCATTTGATGCTACATTTAAGAGGAATGAAAGTGAGTCCTTACCATACAGAGTTTTTACTATTCCCATTTTTTAATGTTCTATTGTTATTGGTGAACAGATTTGTCCTTTTAGGATTAGCTGTTGATGAATCTCAAGAATTAAATTCACTTCGTGTTCAAGTGAATGAGCTATAAATCATGCCATGACAAAATATCTAAATTTGAGAAGATACTCAATCTGACAGGATGTTTACATTGCTATCTTGAGTTTTACCTCTGGTTTTGAGCTTTAAAAAAGTTAACTTTTCTTCTGAAGCATATATCTGTCACAGTGTTTTACCTGGCCTTCACACTGGATTGACGACAAGTGGCAGCTGCTCTAATTTCACAAGAAAACATTCTCAGACACTGAGAATATTCATGCTCTATGAATATTTTTTATCTGCAAAGCAAACAAGCTCTTTAATTTTCAGCTGAGTAACTTCCCATGGAAATGAATTCACTACACAAATGTAGTCAAGTTCTTGACCACTTCCCTGTGTACCTCTTCTAGATTACACCATCTGTGAAGAAAGGAAGGAAATCACCACAGATAATAAGGTCATCTTCACATTAAGAAATTACTAAAGTAAATTTGGAAAGATTCGTGTAATATTTTGCCTTGTTTCTGCTCAACGAGAGGAAGATTAAATGCCAATACAGCCAAGTGGAATAGGAAGAATGTGGGATGGGTAGAAACAAAAAAGACAGATACAAACAGGAAAAAAACAAGTAATGTTAACGTGTCTAAAGAAAATAACTGAAAAGTGGTTATGCCATAGTGGTTAACATCACTGTATTTTTGGAAAAGAAGGTTACAGAGCACACTGAGGGTAGAGGACTGTGAGATCATTGCAGACCCCTGGATATATTTTTAGCTAGGAAACTATATTATTAAAGAGGTGGTACTGGCTGGATGCAAAGAACCAGTCAGTAAGATTTCAAATTCCCAGTTAATAGCTTGGGGTATATGTGCTACTTATTACTGGGACCAGACATTCTGGACTGTGGCAGTCAATGAACTCCTCCTCCAAACTGTCACTGAGCTTGCAAGAAGTAAAGCTTTTGGATGATTCAGTAAAGTGTCCTTGAAGGCCTGACTGTAGGTTATAAACTCTGGAGCAGGTGATCACAAGTTGTATGATGAATGAAAGTAGAACATACTCTGTTTCAGAAAGGCAAACTGTGATAGATGAAGGGACCTGGCAACAAAGTCAGCTTGTACAGTGAAAACAGAAATTTGAATGTGGAATAAGCTTTAGGTATCCTAAACCCAAAACTGCTAATTCCACACAAGGAAAAAAGAGGTAGAGGTAGGGATTTCAAGGCATACGTGGGAGGGAAGAGGCATCAAGAGAGGTAAGAATTATAAGCAGAGAACATATTACAAAACAAACAAAAAAAAAAAGGTCAGGTTCAGGAAAGATCTCAAACATCAATAAATGTGGGAATGAAGGGAGAATTTATCTGGAAAATCAGGTTAATTTAGACCTTGCATATGATATGCAAGATGTTATCCATCTGTGGCATAATATTGTAAGAAAGAAGTGGTATTGCTTTCCAGGGAAGAAGAAGTGGGGTTTAGAGACAGTCCATGTCTGATAATGAAACTAAATGCATGTTTTATCTCCATTTTCAGTAAAGACGGTGATGTTGAACATAGGGTTAGAGGGCAGGATGACTAATAGCTAGGAGGGAAAGGAAACTGCTAGTATCACATATAAGATGAAAATAAACAGTCTGCTACCTCTGGGCAGAAATAACAGATAGGTAATGTCCATTCCAGAAGTCAGAAAAGTGTCAAATGAAATCACGTGTCTCATAGTAAGCTTTCTAAAGTAAATATAGCAGGAAATGAGGAAGAGTAGTGTTTGTTTATAAAAGGTAGTCCTTACCAGGTTAACCTAATATCTTTATCTGATAATATCGTTCAACTTCTAGATAAATGAGGTAACAGGAATTAACAAAGCAGTACTGAAGTCTATGTACTAGTAATGGACTGTATATAGAGACTAAAGCAGGATCTAATTCTCAGAGGTGAATTATCTGAGTACAGGTTTTTCTCTTTTCTCCTCCTCTCCCTCCTTCTTCCCCCAAGATCCATTTTAGGCTTAAATCTATTAGATATTTCACTTAATGACACTGACACAAGAAGATGGTGGGAAATAAATTTGTGAATGACTCAGAGCTCATGGGTACCAACAGTGAGAATCACAGAATCACAGAATCACTGGGTTGGAAGAGACCCATCGGATCATCGAGTCCAACCATAAGAACTAAGAAACTAGGGAGGTGGTTGACTCGCCTTCCCTGGAGGTGTTTAAGGCACATGTGGATGAGGTACTGAGGAGCATGGTTTAGAGATTGGTGGGAATGGTTGGACTCGATGATCCGGTGGGTCTCTTCCAACCTGGTGATTCTGTGATTCTATGATTTACAATTAAACTGATGGATAAACAGAAATGCATTTAACTTGAGGAGTATAAAAGCAAGAAATTTGGGAACTGATAACAGAAATTTCCTCTAGGAGCTGGCAGCTTCACTTCAAAAAGATGACAAAGAAGGACAGAATATTCTAGTTTATCACAACGTGATATGAAATGCTACTCAATTTCAGTATTAGAATGATAAGTGCAATCTTAAGCAGGGCTGGGGAACAGGTTAAGTGCCTTCATAGAGGCACTTAATTGGCAATGTGGAAGCACGAATAAGAGCCATGAACCACCTTTGAGATGTAACAAACTGAAGGGATTGATGTGCCATGATTATTTCTGTTGCTTTCATTTGAGTTTTTTTTCATGTTGTTAAATTGGGAAGGGACAGCCAGCCACAAGCTGTCAAGCCAGTTTGTAATTAAACCTTGACTTATACGGCTTAAGAAGTTACTACTCCACAGACAAGCTGTAATAATCACCTGTGTGCGAGCTCCCAGCTCATCCAGCTGCTGAAGTAAAATGTATTAGTTTAAGCTGCTGTGTGCTGCTATGGCGTCCTAGTTGATAAGCAGTAGTTTGGCTCAGTAACCCGATCACTTATGAGCATACATGCATGTTTTTCCTCTGTGCTGCTGAGATGCTCAGAACTTGATGTAGTATACTGGTTATCATAGCAGATAGGCTGAACGTGTTAGAGTTGTTAACTTCTTGCTCTGAGATGTCTCCTTCTGTAGTCTAAAATCTTGCTAAGCTTTTTGCTGTGATGTTAGAATGCCAGTTTTTGCTTAGACTACTCTCACCTGCCATCTATAATGTACCTTCATCATTATTACTGCCCTGGTTTGTTCTTCACTGACTATCTTGAATTTAGATTACTTTTTCTACCCTTTGACTGAAATATTTTAAGAGAGCTGGAAGTATTTTAAAAGAGTTCAAAAATCGAAGCATAATCAACTGTAAAGTACTTATGTTCTTATAATCTTTAAGGCCAGTATTATTGGAGAAGTCAGTCAAGTTTGGCTAGCAAGCTTGGGTTTAGGCTCCATAAATTACACAATTTCTGGTAACAGTATCCTCTCAATTTTCAAATGTCTTTTGAATGATGTGTGGATACAACACTATACAGCACAGACCATTCTAGTGGACACTCAAAAGTAAGCATGAGATTCAAAAAGAATCTGAAGAAATTATAATTGAAATATGCAGCTTTTACCTGAGATATGTTACCGTTGATGCAACTCTATTGCTACCTTTTCCTGCCCACTTGCACTTCTATCCTAAGCATGTCTCTAATAGCAATCTAACAATGAGTTAACAGTTTCCTATTTAATTTTTGTGATATTTTCCTAATTCATATGGCGTCACCATTACTGTTAATTCATTGGTTTACCTTTCCTTACTGTAACTATAAGAAGTAATTGCCTGGCAGAGTGGCAAATGTTGCTTAATAAAATCAGCGACACTGAAAATACTTCTCCACAGTATTTTGCCACCATTTGGTTTTGTCCCCATTGCTGTGGGAAAAGAACAGCTTGGAAGCCCCAGCGAAAGAAGGGGCTTGTAACCCACGCTGTTCTCATCCACCCATGGATAAAAGAAACTGCCTTAGAATGGGGCAACACATCAGGCCAAAGCAATCTGATTTATATGTGTGGTTTGTATTATTTGAGGACGTTTCTGGTGAAGGCATTCTGTTAACATCAGCTGAGCTGTTAAACTGGAATGGGTATGACTCATGATCTTTCTAAGGGGGAAAACACCAGCAACCAAACTGCACAGTGTGACACACTTGAAACATCAACAAGTGACCAGGTTTTGAGAAGATTTTTCAAAAGGCTAAGGGAAAACTGTCTTCTTCTGACAGAAACTTCATGAATGTCACTGACCTTTTCCTAAAGAATTGAGCTGCAGCATGGGCTGTTGAGTAATATATGCATGCATGTAACTGATGAATACCAGCTACGTAGAAAAGAAAAGAGGCAAGAAATCAAACTAACCACGGAAAGTAAGCCCATAGCAAGGAAAGGGCCTCTGTTTCTCTAAAATCTTGTTAGGTCTGTGCAGTGCTCTCTGGTATCTGAGTGGCGCATAACCCCAGAAAAAGCAGCCCAGCAGCCAGAGCTGCAGACGTGACAGGTTGTGAACTTGCTAATGGAAACACTTGGTGGTGACTCAGTTAAAGACAGTCATCAATAGCAAACCTCTCCAGTAAGATCAACAGTCTATGCACCAGCTTGCTGGGAAGCTAAGCTAATAAGCCTAATTAGCAAGAGAGGTAACACTGACTCCAAATGGAGCCCCTGCCTGAGATGTCACAGAAACAAAAGGAGTTTTTCTTCCTTTTCTGGACTTCTGTAGAGTGGTTTCATAGATCCTATCCTTGACCATTAAAGTAGCCTTTTAAAGTAGCCTCAGACACTCTGTCACATTGCAGCTATTTAATTTTTGAGCTCTGAGCAAAGAGCTTAGCCTTCTTCGGAATTGTCTGGCAGCATCCACAATTCGAAAATCAGCGTTTTTACGGTTAAAACATATAAGCATATAATGAATCTTCACAAAGAAAAGCAAGGCAGAATGTAGGCCAGGTTCCATGTTGTTATTTATTAAGGCTTTTTTTCAATGAACAATGGGGATTTTTTTTCTTATTATATACTAACAGATGCAACAACTGTTAAGGTAAATATGTTCTACTTAGTTTTGAAAGTAGTGTTAAATCCTTTGTCTAGTTGCAAAATCCTTCCTAATGAGTCCAATGTGCATATTTCTTACTAGCACATCCACATGGAGATTATTCATGACAAGGGTATTAATTTATATAAGCTATTCTGGCTTCTAGAAATTATATTAGTGTCTGGACAGAAAAAAAACCCCACACTCAGATGCATTCTCACCATGGTGACCTAGGAGAGAACTGTCACAACAGAAGCTGCTGTTGCCACTACAATTTCCAGAGCTCCTGCTGTTCATGTTGTTGCTGAAGAGAAAATCCACTGACCTTTGTTGCACTTTATGCTCAGTAAGATCAGACTGCAGCTTAAAGATAATGTTCACACTTTACTGTACATCAGTATCAAAGAGAAAATGAGATGATCAAAACATGCCAACCATAATAATAGTGTCAGCATTAAGTATGCTGTGTACTTCTTTCAAGGTACTGAGTACTCTGGTTACCTCCTGTTTCAGCAAAGGGAAACTCTTATCTTGATAGAGCCTTTGCGTTCAGATCTGCTCAAGCCAGTATACCACTAATCTTGGTGAGAATACAGCCAGGTAAGACTGATCCCTCTTAAAGTAAAAAAATCTAGTGGTGGTTTTGAAATACAAAAATAAATCAGTAGTTGCAGTTATAGAAGAGAAAATTTAAAATTAGAATAAACATGTTGTCTCTCTGCATGAATGTTACGAATTCTGTTCCTACGCTCCACCAAAGTTAAAACGTGCACATTGCAAAGGTGCCTTTTTGCCAACAGAACAACTTAGTCAGTGAAATGAGTAAAGCATACCTTTTAACAGGCTACCAGTTACCCAACTAAACAACTGTATTTCAGATGATTAGAAAATATTTTATAATCTCAAGGATAATCTAAAGCTAGAGACAAAATGGCATTGAATTTTAAATGTGATTGTTAAATTCCAGAGAAATGAGCAGTTTCATTAATTTCAGACTCTGCAATACAGAAATGAAGCAAAACCACCAAAGTCTTTGTGATGTGACTTGACATTTTAAAATCAGTATTTCTGGAAGTGAAAGGGCCCCCAGAAGATCCGTGATTAGCCTGCTGACTATCAAGAAATTCTGGAACAAATAACTCGGAAAGAAACTGCTGGGATATCTACAATTAACTATGGCTAAGGGAATTAGAGCTGAAAGTTACTGTGATAATAGTAAAGCCTCTGATATGATGAAGCGAGGAAGCAAAAGGAATGAAAACTATTTGAGAAAATGTTCCAAATCCTAAACTGATGAACATTATTAGTGACATCTCATGTGTGAACCCTGTAAATAAAGTAATTCATTTTTCACAAGCTGTGAGGTTAGGGTCTGGTGTGCAGTTGATAGTTTTATTATATGTAATTTATAAGATCCTAAAAAGCCATGAAAAAAAAGGTTCATAATAAAAGTACTGCTGTCTGGGAAATAGAGACCCAAATCAAGCTATAATTCAACTGACTTTCTAAGCAGGAAGATAAATGTAAGTTTGGAAATCAGCATGCCAAAGGATCACTGCGTATCAGAGATGATTCAGTTTGAGACAAGTGTAAACAGATTTCATTTGCATTCATCTAAATTGCTCAAGTTGATCAAAACTACCATACAATATATTAGAATTTTCTCTAAATTGAAGGAAGCAAGGGAAGGCAGATAGCCCAAAGAAATTTTCTGAAGTTTACCCTTCCTTGCAGTGAGGGAATTTAGTCATACTTTCAGCGGAAGTAGGCACTACCCAACTGAGAAATACAGCCTAACATGCAGTTATACTGTCCTTCACTCCCACAGGCAAGCTGCAAATGACTGCCAGGACAAGGTACTTATTGAAATTGGAATTTCTTGTTTCTATGCTTTTTGTTTGTGTGTTTAAGTTTGTTAGCATTTTGTAGTCAGAAACTTAACCCTTGCTTTCCTTATTTAACTTTGCTGATAATAACAGTGATTTCAAGTAACTGTGGTCAGAACAAGACACATTATTCCTGAAGAAACATCAAATCCAAATAAATGAGTTGGCACACATACCTTTTACAATATGCACAACCTGGTAGAAGTTTTAGAAACCAGGGCAGTTCTCACTACATATCAAGATTCAGTGTTACACTATGGGAAGAAATCCTTCCAGTAGGGCATTTACTGAACACATGAGATTGCAGTTGCCCAATTAAGATTAAATATTTTGGAGGATACACAGTGCTCTGACACTATTAAGGATGCAATGTATGACAGGGAAGAAGGACTTGAAGCAAAAGAATAGGTGGAACTCCCAAGACAGTAAAGCACAAGTGCTGCAGGAAACAACAGGGAGTACAGCTACCAGGATACGCCGGGTGGATATTTTATGTCTAGAAAAATATTCTAGAAATGTAAATACTACATTCCACTGCCAAGAGTGTAAGAATAGCGGAATTCTGAAGGGTGGAAAAGAAATAATGACAACAGACACTGGAGAACACTACTGTACAAGCTCTTCAGTGGTAACAGGCACCACTTTTTCATGAAGTGTTTGGGAAAAAAAAAAGTTGAGTGGCTCAACAAGTGAAATGTATTATGTGCAAAAGTGAATACATAGTGGACACTGCCAAACACACTGCTGGCACTGTCATATCACAGCAGGATACTTAAAACTGGATGCCAGCAGTGTATAATCTACAGAGATACAGAAAATCTCAGTGAATTCAGATAGAAAGGGACCTTTGTATACAGGCTTTGCAATGGTGTATGATTATCTAAGGTAGGCCAGTGTTAGCTGAAACACCATAAATGGCTTCCTTGCATTGCTAGATGGACCTTGGGGATTTTCACTCTTTGAAAAAATGTTACTTTTTCCAATTATTAGCATGTCACTGCTATGTTATCAGGAGCTCTTCAAAATGGAGGTCCTAGCAACTCAAGAGAAAGCCATCCCCGTGTTCTGGGAAAAAAGCCAGCAGGAGAAAAAACCGGCTTGGTTGAGCAGAGAGATCTTAAGTGACATTAAGAAGAGAAATGTTTATAGGCTCTGGAAGAGGGGCAGGCCTCTTGGGTGGACTACAGGAGGGAAGTGAGGCTGTGTAGGGAAAAAATCAGAGGGGCTAAA
>WAAB01025375.1:159146-185302 GCA_013389865.1 Piaya cayana
CAGTGTGCCCAGGTGGCCAAGAAGGCCAATGGCATCCTGGCTTGTATCAGAAACGGTGTGACCAGCAGGTCCAGGGAGGTTATTCTCCCTCTGTACTCAGCACTGGTGAGACCGCTCCTTGAATCCTGTGTTCAGTTCTGGGCCCCTCACCACAAGAGGGATGTCGAGGCTCTGGAGCGTGTCCAGAGAAGAGCAACAAGTCTGGTGAAGGGGCTGGAGAACAGGCCCAATGAGGAGAGGCTGAGAGAGCTGGGGTTGTTTAGCCTGGAGAAGAGGAGGCTGACAGGAGACCTCATTGCTCTCTACAGCTACCTGAGGGGAGGTTGTAGAGAGGAGGGTGCTGGCCTTTTCTCCCAAGTGACGGGACAGGATGAGGGCGAATGGCCTCAAGCTCCACCAGGGGAGATTTAGGCTAGAGATTAAGAAGTTTTTATGGAAAGGGTCATTAGGCACTGGAACAGGCTACCCAGGGAGGTGTTGATTCGCCTTCCCTGGAGGTGTTTAAGGCACGAGTAGACAAGGTGCTGAGGGGCATGGTTTAGTGTTTGATAGGAATGGTTGGACTCGATGATCCAATGGGTCTCTTCCAACCTGGTGATTCTATGATTCTATGAAAAGAAAGGGAGATACAGTATTTGCACAGACATCAGAAACAGCATTCAGTCTCCAGTGGCTATGACTTCCATGTTCATTTATGCAGTCTGTGACCCTCTGGAATAGTCTGTAGGCAAGTTGAGTAGCTTTGGTAGTAGCAGTACCCAGTTCTTAACACCATTCCTTCCAGAGGCCCTTTCCCTGCACAGCAATAAAACAGGAGAAGGACCAGAGGCCCCAGAGAGAGTGAGTGCTTTTGGAAATGATCTGCTGTCAGAAGAATTAGTCTAGTAATCACTCTTTTCTCCTCAGAGGTTTGTGGCACTGCTTGGAAAGAAGGAGACCAACAGTAAGCTGTCTGAATTATTTCGGGACAGTAATCTACTCTCAGCTGCTATATATCTTGAGTGCTCATCTCTTTAGGGTGGGCAACTTGTTGCAAACAACATGTTGTCAATATTCAGTAATTACATCAATTTCATGAAATTGCTGTGTCATAGAGTAATAGAATGGTTTGGGTTGGAAGGGACCTGAAGGACCCGGTCCTTCAGCAAAGAACAGACTACAGAAAACTGTAGCATCAAAAAAGTGGGCATTTCTACTACAGAGCATTTGACAGGAATTCAGCAGAGTGGAATCTTTTGTCTATGCTTGTTTGAGAGAAATCATGGATTGTTTCAAACAAAATATAGTGACTGGCAGTGCAAAAGCTAGAGGAGGAATGTTATTAGGCAGAACATACAGGGACTGAGATAGAAACATGTATTTCAACTTCCATTGAAACCTTGTCATACAGCTGTGTGGTTCTCTGTATCACACCCCATTACATACAGAATCTTAATGACCACTGAGGGTTTGAAGAAACAAAAAGAAGTTATACTCTATTTTCAAGCACATGTAACTCAAACCACAAACCCAACAACTTCTGAATTGTAGTCACAAAATTACAAGAATGCCCTGTGTGAACAATGATGCAGGCAGGAAAGTGTTAATATAAGATTTGAAGTCTGGGATTTTTGTTTTCCAAAATCAAAACAAAGGACTGTACACTCAAAGTACAAGGAAGTCAGTGAAGCAGAAACCGCAGAGGATGAACTGTCTACTCACCCAGGACTTTCAGATTTAGAGGACAGGGCAATTTAGTGAATCCCAGAGATGAGAAGACAGAATCATAGACAAACTGATGAAGATTAGGAATCATGCCTGACTGACTTACAGGAGCAAGAGAGGTAAGACATGGAGTTCCAAAACACTTTCAAAGCTGACATACTTTTGAGAAATGGCAAATTCCCAGAGAAAGAAGGAAGGGTGTGCAGCTTGGGGGCATCAACTCTTCTTTCAGAATAGCGGAAAGGTGGAGAAAAGTCAAGAGATCTCTATCAATCTGCTGGAGCATTTGATCGTGTTTCTTTTGGGAGATATATGCATCTTGTTTTCTGTTGCTTGAACGTTCGTTAGTCATTTGCCAGAAGAGTTTCAAAAGCAAAGCATGTAGAAGTAAACCAAGCAAAACAGTTCTATTTTTCTCTCTCCCAGTCGTTGTGTGAAGGAGAAAGAATCCTGGGGTGAGGATGAGACTATCATAAATCCTGATTTAACAATTACATGAGTGTGTATCAAAGAGTATGAGTTTGAAGAGAAGCATTTATTTGGTTCCAAGAGAGAATCACACCAGCATTCATCTCTTCTATCACTGTAGCTTGTACTGTAGGAACAAGGCTTACTATTCAGGCTACTACATCACATCAGATTTTAAACAGAATTTGGGGAGAGACAAATAATTGGACTGAAAATGTTCTCATTAAATGTTGACGAAGGGAGACAGGACATCCAATGATCGTCAGCAAGTCCCAATTTTATTATGAGTGGCGCTTAGTTAAATACAGTCAATAATGAGGTTCATACATATTGCAAAAGCTGAGCTCCTAATTGGTCAGTGAACTAAAGTGTGCAAAATATAAACAACCCGTCCCCCCAGGTGCAGCTGGGTGCTGTGAGATTCACTCCCTACGCATTCTTCCCACCAAAGCTCTAACCAGGGTCTCACGAATCCCTCATTGCCAAGGACACTGCACCCTTATCAAGGCCTCCCAGCCTATCTGTACCCCTTCTGGCGAAGGCATTCCTGAATAAGACTCTCCACATTTAAAGTCTGCCATACAATTCCTATTTATTTCAGAAAAAAACAAAATCATTCTGAAGATATTTGTAGTAGTGTTTAAAGAATTGCTTCCACACCAAGTTTTATACCACTTAATTCTGTTGACTTTTGTGGGGTAGTATATGATTTTCAGTCTTAAAAATAAAAGCAGAATTAGGTCAAATGGTCTTTTTATAAATTATTCATTGCCTGGGCCTAGGGACTTACTGCAATTGAGGCCCATAAGCATTTCTGCTACAGCCATAGCAAAAAGGCAGTGATTATGTATTAGGCCGTTAGGTCCACAGCATCAGTGAATAATCACTGCTTCTATGTACCTGCACTGTTTTCAGACAGACCTATGCATTTGGAAACTACAGTTGCACTTACCCACGTTTTAAAAAAGATTGATTTCTAAGGATTCTGCAAAACATAATCTGAACATACATTTAATAAGACATAAATACAAATTAAGGCAACCATTGAAGAACTGTATCTGTCTTTGTAGCTAAAGCCTACTAAATTAAATTTTAAAGAATTCACTCAGACTGAAATCATATCACTGTGTGTGGGCATAGAAGAAGGCTCAGTAAATTATGTCTTGGTGGGTGAGTCAGCATGAGTCATCAGGAGACATACCATCCTACGGTTATATGAATCCGCAAGGTACATTTAGAAACAGTTCACAGTAACAAAATAATACCATCCTCCTGGTTTATGTCTAGGTGACATTAATGACAGCCTCAACTATCCTGAAATATTGTAAGTGTTCTCAGCTCAATATGAGAGGTTAAAAAAAATCCCTCTTTATTTTTGTATTTTCATTAAGCAAAGCTAGCACAAATATGAAAAGCCATTGGGAAAGCCTCAGGTTGTACATTAAATCATTTACATAGTTGCATGACACTCACAGACATCTACTCTTCATGTGGATTTCGGATTACTTGACTAAAACATGAAGAGTTCCTTTTTCCCTCTTCCAATTTTTATTGTTTCCATCACTCAAAATTTCAAGTGGGAGTTAAGATGCTGTGAATTAGCTGACATCACCGACAGTGTCATAAACAAAATAGCATCAGTTTTGTTTAGAAAGCCTTTTTTAATTGTAGCATCTTTTTGAAAGATTCCGAATGCAATATATTTGAGCTTGTAAGGCTGAAACTGCTCCAGCTTTCTCCTCTTCCATTTGTCCTAATTTATGTGGAAAAGTTAAATTGTTTACTTTCTGTATTTTATATTCTATATTTCATTTTCCTCTAAAACAGATTTCATTATCTTCCAGTGGGTCATTCCATTTAGGATATGTAATTACACAACATAACCCCATTTGTACAGCTGTGTAGGAAGTGCATTTTTCACTACTGCTCATATTAATATTTACTTTTTCTTTAGTTTTGCTACAGATAAGGAAAATTTCACGCATAATATGGATGCAGTTACAACCTAGCGAACAGACAAGGATTGCTCATTGGCTTATACAGCTATGTGGTTGACTGACCACCTCACAGCCCAGCCTGGAAACCAAATCCACTGCTGTGATTAGTCATCCATTTGGATCCCACTTGTTACAGTGATGCCACACAGCTGCAGCCAGATTCACATCAGCTAATCTAGTTAAAAAACAGAGGCCCTGGTTCTAACAGTTATGCTAATATTTGTGTAAAAAGAAAAGGCTTAACCTCTTCTTTCAGGCCATTGACTAGTTTCCTGCTCTCCCAATAGCTTGGCAATTGCATGCTTATTTTTTTCTTATGTTATTCTCAAGGGGCAGAAGTTTCCTGGATTAACTGCTATGTTTTGTTTTCCTAATAAATTCCTTTCCCAGGTAAATTGTCTCTGTGTCACCCACTTAGTATTTCAGGCAATTAACATTACCCTTCATGTACTATTGATATGTACTAGTTGCCCAGTAAAAACTGGGTGAGTATTTTTTTATTCTGTGAATTATATATTAATTCTTATCCGCTGAGTAAAGAGGGTATTCTGCCTCTGACTGTTTTTGTAAGGCATTAACCACAGCTGGATCTTGTCTACTGGACTGGGCCTTTTGCCTGGTTGAGCAAACACCGGTTTTGTGAATCTTGTTGAACTTAGGAGTGATCTAGTGGCATTAGGACAGGGAAGCCAAGGCACACCTTACAAAAGAATGTATGCCCCTTGGAGGCTTTGCAAGGAGCTCTAAGGGCAAAATGTTTTCTCAGTATCAGAGGCATCTTAATGCTAGATTTGGGCTTCCAGTCTCTAAGTGCAACCACAAGGACAAACTCAAAGCCACGTTTGCCAGCCATTTCTGCCATTTACTTGCTGGTGATCAGGACTGCCATTTCCCCAGACACAGCTTAAAAGATTTCAGCACTTAACCAAAGTTGTAAATAAAATCAGTTAGCAACATGTCAGTTACTAATAGTAAGCGCATTACAAAAAATGCACACAAAAAAAAATCAGAAATCATTTACTTAAACCATGTTTGATCAACAATACTAATCAACAGTAGCTTTACATCAAATATTGTACTCAAAGTCAAATCTTGTAGAGCATTGCTGCTTTTTGACTAAACAGTGGAGAATGGAAAACATTTTCTGCCAATAACTGATTGTTGTAGATCTATATATGTGCAATATACACTTATGTAAATACTCATACTTATCTTTTTTAGAATATATTTTCAGCGTGTAGTCTTTCCACATAAAGTCAATACTCAATATGCTTAGTATGTTTCAAGCTGTATTTTATACAAAATGTAAAGCAGAGTCTATTTTAGTAAACTCATTAACAAATGTTGCTGGAAGCAACACTCCGTCTTCTGATACATTGCTCTTTCTTCAGCATTCTCTACAACTGAAGTGGGTTGAAGAACACTAGTTTAAGTTGTCAAAAATGAGGCAAAATACCTGTTTTCTTAGGTTTCCTGTCAGGTACTGAAATTCACATTTTCTGTGATTTTCATAGAACCATGGAATCATAGAATAGCTTGGATTGAAAGGGACCTTAAACATCATCCAGTTCCAATCCCTTTGCCATGGGAAGGGACACATCCCACTAGACCAGGCTGCCCAAGGCCCCATCCAACCTGCCCTTGAACACCTCCAGGGATGGGGCATCCACAACTTCCCTGGGCAACCTGTGCCAGTGACTCACCACTCTCATGGTGAATTTTAGGGGATTTTATTTCCAAACTTGCTATGAGGTGGGGAAATCCACATTGGCAACCTTACAACAGGTTCAGAACAAAGGATTTGTCAAAGATGATTTAATACTTGACTCTAGCAAATGACATAATGAATGGCAATTCTTGAGTTACTTTTGAGGGGGAATCCCTTTTCCAGCAGAGACCATCAAAGCCTGAAGAAGGCACATGGAATTTCATTTTCTTTCACTACAAGTTCTCCCAGGAGAAACCTTAAAACTCGAATTCACAGATTTACACCTAAAAACTTCCAGTCAGACTTACAGATATGGAGACCTTGTAAGCAATCTAAGTAGGCATTGAAGAGGGTGATCAGCAAGAATTGTATTTACCTCCTTTCCTCCCTTTAATTATTTCAGTTGGATTTAAAAGCAAATTCCTCTGCTGCATGAAAGAGCCACAGTCTCTGATCAGCAACTCACCTTCCTGGGCAGTGGGAGCTTCCCAATTGCATTGGCAATTTCTACTTATTCCCAGTCAGGTTGCCTGAAAGGGTGGGATGGTTCCATGACCAGATCTTCAGTATGTCTCGGGACAGAAGCTGGGCCTCACTTCAGTGGCACAGACATTGAACAGCTGTCTAAAAAAGCATTTAGATTCCCCTTGAGATCTCCTGTAGGACTCTGAATAAGGAAATTCCAATCCCCAAGTCTGGGTAATGGGATGACTTCACAAGTCTTCAGCAGGGCTTACTACAAGGGTTTTGGACACTTATTCTTAAAATTCTGCATAGCTCCTGCGTATTGTACATAGTGGTGGTTTTCTGATTTAAGTCATTTCTGAATGCACTTATAACATTACTCTCTGTCTGCATAGACAGTGGATTAATTCAGCTAATGAAATACGTTGTTGTTCTGTGTCCTTGTATTCTGCGTCCTTGCTGGAAAGGGACTAGTAAAGTCCTTTTCTATTCTAGAAAGAGGCAGACTTCCTAAGATGAAATTGCTGAGTAATCTTGGTCATTTTCCAGTATGCTGCTTCATTTAATGTAATTTAGAGCATCATTTTCATGCCTGTAGCATTTTGCTAATTGCTAGCTAAGAGTTGCTGATAGTATCAAGTGTTCAGCTCTGCCACGGAGACCTACTGCTATGTTTTCCAGCTTTGATAAACTGGACATCAAGACCAGGTACAACTGTTGAAGTTTCAAATAAAAAAAATGGAGAAAGTGGGGGAGAGAATGAATGAAAGAGGGAGAGGAAGGAAGGAATGAGGGAAGCAAGCTCTGAAAAAGAAATAGGGCTAATTTTTTTCTTTAGTTAATTTGCTATGTAATTAGCTGATTAAAACACACAAATTGTTATTTTTCAGCACCTTTTAATCTTTCTACTTGTTTGATAAAAATGAAATAACATTTCTAAAAGTAAAAATGAAGCATGACAAAATCAAACAAAGCTTGTTCTTTGACAGTGACCCTTATACTTTGGCAATATTTAATATCACTTCAAGTGCTTTTGCATGAGTGTAAAATGCAGGGCAGTGGGGAATCTGATAGAATTTTACAGGTCTATATGAATATTTTTTGTGAACTGCATGCACGTACATAGATTTGTGTAATTCTGATAAAAAATAAACAACATAGCTTTGACTTAAAACTAATCAGTGCTACCTGAGTTAATTCACATGCATATTTTTCCTCCTTGAACCTGTGAAAGTAGCCAAAGCTTAGCTCAGGATACTGCAGCTATAGGCTGAGAGAGTGGAAGGCTGGAGCTGGCAGAGCATCTGGGACATGGACATGAGAAATAGAAAGGCTAGAGATCCGTGGGTGATGATGAGATCCATAGAGCACAGCTGTAAATAAAAATTAACTTAAAAATACCAGTGGTTTACTTTTCTGTTCTTGCACACAAATATGTTTATGTAGAGTGACTGTGTGCAATGCTAGTGTCTAAAAAAAAGATTGCATGAGTGGCTGAGCTAGCTTATACTGGGTAGGAAAGTAGGAGGCAGTAAGGAAGCAGCAGGAGAAATTGCAGATTATAAATGCTTAGGAAAAAAATAGTTGAAACACAAGCCTCTAAAAGCTGCTGGGTGTCATAGTGCATTGTGCTGGGCCAGCATTGTTCTGCTCTCTGAACTGATTGACATCATCTGCTCTCTGAGCAGATTTGACATCCAGCAACTCCAGTCATGGCACACAATGAGCAATTTTGGAGAAAAACAAAATCCAGCAGGGGCAGGGGTAGAGGGAATACTGACTACTCAGCATGGTTGGGATAAGGCTAGTTCTTACTTTGTCAAAGCCATATCTCTGGACTTTTCCCAGTAAGAGTCTGACATGGAATTAGTCTATGGTGTGAGCACTGTACTTTCTTAGATGTTCCTAATGCTGCAAACCTGCTGCTTACCAGGGGTATCAGTGAAGGAGGTAGCTAGAAAACTTCCTTCCCTGGTCCACAAGACAGACTACTATCCTCTGATAGTAGTCCAAACTGGTAATGATGATTTAGTGAGCAGATAGACCAAAGACATCAAGAAAGACGTCAGGGCCATTGGGAAAATGATGGAGGGCTCTGGGGCACAAATAGTATTCTGCTCCATCCCAAGGCAAAATAGAGAGGACATGGAAGTCAGGAAGAACTCGATTAATGCCTGGCTCCGAGCCTGGTGCAAGGAAAGGGGCTTCAGCTTCTTTGATCATGGGGTGGCTCACGCACCCCCTGACATTGTTGCTAAGGATGGGACACATGGGTCTCCTAACCCTTAGCTAAAAGCCTAGCTAAGCTCATAAATCAAGCTTTAAGCTAGATGTGAAGGGGGAGGGGATTGAGACCAGGCTAGACAGGAGGGAGCCTGGATGTGGGGCACTAGGGATTCAGAGAGGGTGTGCTGGTGAGGACCACCTGTACATCACCACACAGAAAGTGGGGGAAAACACCAGGAGGTGGTAAGGGAGATATGGGCATTCTGGTACAAGCAATTCCAGTTACCAGGCAATTGGGAATGAACTCTGTTCCCTCTAAGAGGGCTGAAGGCTCAGCAGCTCAGCTGAAGTGCATTTACACCAATGCACGCAGCATGGGGAATAAGAAGGAAGAGCTGGAAGCTGTTGTAGGGTAAGGAGCCTACGATGTTGTTGCCATCACAGAAATGTGGTGGGATGACTCATATAACTGGAGTACAGATATGGTGGGGTACAAACTCTTCAAGCAAGATAGGAAGGGAAGGAGAGGAGGCAGGGTAGCCCTCTTTGTAAGGGAGGACTTGGACACTGTTGAGATGGATTGTGGTGACTGAGTGCCTGTGGGTTAAAATCAGAGGAGCCCATAAGCAGCTAGATTTTGTGATGTGAGTCTGTTACAGGCCACCCAGCCAAGGAGAAGTAGCTGATGAGCTCTACTATAGACAGCTGGGGTTAATCATCAAATCAATGCCACTTGTTCTTGTGGGTGACTTCAATCTCCCTGATATCTGCTGGGAGAACAATACAGCAGAAAGGAAGCAGTCTAGGAGGTTCCTGGAGTGTGTGGAAGAAAACTTCCTTGCACAGCTGGTGAATGAACCAACAAGGGAAGGTGCCCTCCTGGACTTGCTGTTTGTGAACAGAGAAGGCCTGGTGGGGGATGTGGCAGTAGGAGGACACCTAGGACTAAGTGATGACGAGATGATAGGGTTTCTGTTCTAGGTGAAGTGAAGAGGGTGGTTAGCAGGACAGTAGCATTAAATTTCCAGAGGGCAGACTCTTTAGAAGGCTGGTTGGCAAAGTCTCCTGGGAGACAGTACTTAAGGGCAAGGGAGCCCATGAGGGCTGGGAACTCTTCAAAAAGGAGATCCTGGCAGCTCAGGAGAAAGCCATCCCCGTGTTCCTGAAAAAAAGCCAGCAGGGGAAAAAAACCAGCTTGGTTGAACAGTGAGATCTTGAGTAATATCAAGAAGAAGAGGAATGTTTATGGGCTCTGGAAGAGGGGACAGGCCCCTTGGGTGGACTACAGGAGAGAAGTGAGGTTGTGTAGAGAAAAAATCAGAGGGGCTAAGGCTCAACTAGAAATCAGGTTGGCAAAGTCTGTGAAAGATAACAAAAAATCCTTCTATAAATAAATAATAAAGGAAGGACTCAAGAGACCACACAGTCTGTATTGGACACAGAAGGAACGACAGTGACAGGAGATGAGGAAAACGCTGAGGTACTTAATGCCTTCTTTGCCTCAGTCTTTAATTTTTTTGCCTCGTTCTTTAATTGTAAAGAAAGGATCTAGGGAACTACAGGCCTGTCAGTCTGACCTCAGTGCCAGCGAAAGTCATGGAACAGGTGATCTTGAGTGCTAGCATGAAGCACATGCAAGAGAACCGGGTGATCAGGCCCAGTCAACATGGGTTCACAAAAGGCAGGTCTTGCCAAACAAGATGGCCTATAACAAAGTGACTCGGCTGCTGGATGAGGGAAAGGCTGTGGAGGTAGTCTTCCTGGACTTCAGTAAAGCCTTTGACACAGTTTCTCACAGCATTCTGCTACAGAAACTGTCAGCCTCTGGCCTGGACAGGCGCATACTCTCCTGGGTGGAAAACTGGTTGGATGGCCGGACCCAGAGAGTGGTGGTAAATGGTGTTAAATCCAGCTGGAGGCCAGTGACAAGTGGGGTTCCCCAGGGCTCAGTGCTGGGTCCAGCCCTGTTCAATGTCTTCATCAATGACCTGGATAAAGGCATTGAGTGCACCCTTAGCACGTTTGCAGATGACACTAAGCTGGGTGGAAGTGTCAGTCTGCTGGAGGACAATGAGGCTCTGCAAAGGGATCTGAACAGNCAGGGAGGTTATTCTCCCTCTGTACTCGGCACTGGTGAGACCGCTCCTTGAATCCTGTGTTCAGTTCTGGGCCCCTCACCACAAGAAGGATGTTGAGGCTCTGGAGTGAGTCCAGAGAAGAGCGAGAAAGCTGGTGAAGGGGCTGGAGAACAGGCCTTATGAGGAGCGGCTGAGAGAGCTGGGATTGTTTCGCCTGGAGAAGAGGAGGCTGAGAGGAGACCTCATTACTCTCTATAACTACTTGAGGGGAGGTTGTAGAGAGGTCCACCAGGGGAGATTTAGGCTAGACATTAGGAAAAAAAAATTCACAGAAAGGGTCACTGGGTGTTGGAACAGGCTGCCCAGGGAGGTGGTTGATTCACCTTCCCTGGAGGTGTTTAAGGCACGAATGGACAATGTGCTGAGGGACATGGTTTAGTGTTTGACAGGAATGGTTGGACTCAATGATCCGGTGGGTCTCTTCCAACCTGGTTGCTCTGTGATTCTATGATTCTATGAAACCATTAATGAAAGTCTTGCTTGTGTTGCATAGGAAGTGTGAGGGACCAGGAAAATGGAGTAAGAGAAAGTTTGTGCAGCTTGCAGGTAATGGGTAGACTGGGACAGTGAGGTGTGTAGGATGGCAGAACTGCTTGCAGGACTGTCTCACAGCACTGTTGGAGCTGAGCAATCCTGAGGCTTCCGCAGAATATGCTGATGTACATGCTTTCCTCATGACAGCTGCTTTGCTTGGAGGCCAGAATGGAGTGGGCAGCCATCAGGCGGAGCTGGGGATAAGGACTCTTACGGAAGTGCTGCCAGAAGACAGTGCAGTGGAAACCAATGCATGTAAAACTCCTTAATTATACAGTGCTTAATTACATATATTATCTCTAAATGTAGAGAGCAATGAGTAGGAGTAGCCCATGTCTGCTAGTTGCCTGTGAAGTAAAAAATTCCCTAGCTACTGGAGTTGGGTAAGTGAATTTCGTCTTATGCATTTGCTTCTTTTTCTTTTTTTTTTTTTTTTCTGGAAATCCAGAAAGCTTCTCTTGTAAATTTGCATAGCCTTCGACTTACTGAGGGTAATACTACTATGTTGCTGAGACAAATCCTTCCAAAAGACTAAAACCTGTGGGCTTTATTTCTTTTCACATCACAGATTCTTTGCTTGCTGTCCTCCCTCAAGATTTACAATGCATCAGGACCCGACTGGAGGAGCTGTCTGTCATACTTCCAGTTAATCAATGACCTACTTTATTATTACATTTAAAGGATGGCCTCAAAGAGAGGCTTTTTGCATCGAGTGAAGATCTGATCAATAACTGGCATGAAGGACATGGCAGGGAACAGGGCTGTGGAAGGGAGAATAGTTTTACTAAATGTCGTTTTGTGACACCTCCCCTTGATGGTCCATTCTATTATAGGTACAACAGGATGTCATCATTCCTGTTACCCTTTCACATACAGATGCGCAGGTTGTGGAAATATACTGAGCACCAAACTGGAAGTCTTTCATGTAAATATTAGCACATCAGAAAGAAAGAAAACAAATTTTATTCTTGTTCCCAATCAATTAATTGTATGCATCTTCTCCAATGTAATGGCAAGTATAATTCAACTCAACTGGCCTCAGAAATTAAGTGGAACAGTGAGCTGAAAAAGTTATTTTCTACTGGATTAACAAAGGAGAACTCTGTTATGGAACTTATTTTGTAAGACTGCTACAGTTTCCAGGAACAGACCTGTTCTTTTGTGTTTTCTGTATCATAAACACTTCATTTCATGACAAAAGTAACCACTTATTACTTTCATGCACCTCTGCAAAACTGCCACAAGAAAGAAAGATATGAATTGGATTCTCCTTTGTCTCATGCATCACCAAGAAGATAGTATTATGTTTCTATTACTTATACTATATATAACTAATATGTATGTATACAGTTATGCTTTTGCAACATCATTTAGCCACTAGAGTCAGTGGATTTATATTGATATGACCAAAGAATGAAACCACCCATGCACAGGCACAGCTGACAAATGATTTGACAGATTTCTCTGTCATCATTGCCAGGATAAGATCTGGAAAGGTCTTGGGTCTGAGATCTGGATTGAGTTTGCATGTTTTATAACTGAATAATGTCTTGGGTCTGGATTCATCTCACCTAGCTGTAGGGAAATGAGTTGGTCAGAAGGGTAAGTGGTAACCCTCATGTCTGCATGTGTTAGTCATGAGCAGTGGTCTGAGTCAGTCCACCTAAGGTCTAATGCATTTTCTAAGGGTGTTTGTCTTTCTCCATGAGTCAACACAGGAAGCTAAGTGAGACCCTATCCCTGATTGCACACCTCAGGCAGTGTTAGTGCTAGCTGCTATTGGTCAAGGCCTTTGTGCACTCAGGGAATGGTCCTGACCTGGACTCCTCTCTCTCTTGTAAGGAAAATAGGAATTCCCTAAAATCCTTTGCTGTTAACTTCCCCAGAGATTCTGAAGCACATCCCCCTCCTCCTTTCCAAACGCTTACAGTTGATACATGTGAGGTTTTTAAGGGACAAAGGTGGATCCAGCAGTATCCCCTTTCCAGTGACAGCGAACACTATACAGGAGAATGGAATCCTGTGGAGCCAGAAGAGGTACATGCTAATGAAATTGGGGTGAAACCTATGTTGTTTTTATGATTTTGGTTCCTGCCCATCTTTACATAAAAGGAGGAGTTTCAGTACTTGCAGTTTATACTCTCTGCAGCGCAAACCCACCTTAATTGCCTACCTGACGTGTTATTCTGCAGTTTACAGCAAAGCAGCCTTTCAGAAGTGCTACCAAAGACAGACATCTGCTCCTCCTTCCCTAGAGTTGGAATAGTTTGGGGATAGGTGAAAGGATGAAAAACAGCTGGATTTGCCCAGCATCTCCTGTTCTCTCTTCCTGATATCAATATTTAGGCGGGATAACATGCAATCCTATCACAGGTGACAGAAAAATACAGGTAATACCTTTAGAACAGAGCTATAGTAAGAATAAGGTTAGGGCTGCTCTCTCTGCTCTTTGGATTTGTTATATGGAGAAAATAATTGCTGTCAAGACACCAAAAACTTTGTGTATTAAGACAAATGCTGATATATAAAGGGAAGAACCTAAATAAGCAGTCCAACTTATTTGTGTAAAAAAACTATGTTTTTTAATGTGCCACATTAAGCTAAGTGGTAACAGGAAAACATAGAAATACTATGGTGGAGTGATTAAAACGGGTTGCTAGGATGTTATGAGGATGAGTTTTGAGATTGTTCCAGAGTGTCTCCTCTCAAAACTGTAAACACATAGTTGGGCTGAAGAGTCAAAAGCAGATAACTTAGATGTTGGCTACATTGCTCTCTGGCATGCCAGAAGCTGGTATATTCTAACTGTTGTAGCTCAAAGGGCGCCAAGGATCAGAAGGGTCATGAATGCTAATTAGTATGAAATTTATATGATAAGATTATGCAGAAAGAAAGCCCACTTATTTAGTTGCAAACTGAATAATTAGACATGGAAATTAGTAGCCAGGGGTCACACAGTGCCATCATTTTGAGAATAAACTCATTATAAGAGCTGATTTAAACTGCAAAACACAAGGAACAATTGAATAGAGCATTATGCATATCACAAAGGAATAAAATCATATCAGAATAGTTGCATTTCAGTAAAAATCTTCTCCCAAACCCTGGCTATATTTGTTCAGAGTCTCATGCTAAATATCCCTGAAGGGTGATTTTTCTTGAACAGCTCAGATGGATCCACTTCCATATTGCAAGCCCCTCTCCTATCACTGCTAACACAGAGCAGAGGTACTGATGGCCAGTTTTGACTTGACTATGGAGAGACTTCCGTGGAATACAGGGTTCCTTCCAAAGGCAACAAACTAACTAGCTGGTTGCTCAGTTAAATCCAAGCTACTAGGTCGTTTGGCCCCCTTTTTGCTCCTTCTGCCTTGTTCTGTGAATGGGATGTTTTGCCACCAAATTCATATAAGTAATAAAAAGGATAATGTGGTTCTTCCTGTCTCAGGGTGATAAGTTCGCTGCAAGCACCAAATACCTCTGAATCAGTCTGATTTTGGTAGACATGACTTCCAACACAGGTTGTGGTATAAAGTGTCTGTTAATCACAATCTCCTCCCTTTTGCACTTACTTCTTGCCTTTAAATTACTCTTACCTCTTCAAGCAAACAAGAGCATATGTCTGTAAGTCCTGTGTTCCCATCTGAACCTTCAGGTTTCTGGCAGCTCCTGAAGTGCCGAGTATCCTGAGCACTCACTGCAAATTCTCACTGCACATCTTCTGCAGCTAGCACCAGTGAGCGCCATAGGGAACAAAGACCTCTCCTAACTGTATCCATGCAAAAGAGGGAGGAATGGAGCTGCCTTCTGCATTGCTGATGGCCCAGCACATCTTTTCTTAGCTTCCTCAGACCCCAAAGATACAGCAGTCCCTGTCCAAGTTGAAAACCTGTCAAAAATTTAGGAAAAACACCATATTTTCTCAGTGTTTATATCAGATCCTGCATGAGCCAACTGCTGAATCTCAAACCTGAGGGTTTATCTCCATCTTCCATGGCAGTCCAAGTTAATCCAAGAGGTTACTTTGATTTACACAGAGCTTCTGAATTACTCTCTCATTATGCTAAGCAAAAAGATCCACTGGAAATGCACCAATAAAATTGCAACAAGGACCAATTAAATTGGGTTTTTTCACATAAAAAAGATTTTAAAAGGTGAATTGCTGACTGAGGTACCATTCCATGGGATGAGGATAATTTGGTGTTGATAACTGTAATAGCTTCTAAGTAAAATTAATTTGCTGCCAGTAGTGCAGCTCTAACTGATTTCCATCTGCACTTTTAACAAAGTAATTGCAAAACAGCACAGTCTCTGGTACGTGAAAGTGTCCAAAGCTAGGACAGAAATTAATAACATAATAGGGTAAGGTACCAAGGCCCTGGATAAAGTGTCCTGGAATTAGAAATGCTAATGGCTTGTCTTGCAGGTAGCTGAGTTGGAGTAACAGTGATCACAGCAGCCTGACAGGAAGAACACTCTACATTTAAGTCACTCCAGAATCTGGGAGTCAGCTCTGTGGCATGTCCAGATCTTCCCAGCACCACCCATGCTTTTATAGAAATGCCAGAATAAAGACTGCCGCAGCCATTTCACAGCACTAATCCTTCTGATGTATCTCACCAAAAGGACTAGGTTTTGTGCTAAGGGAGATATTTTATGCCTGCCTTTGGAAGGATTTGTTGATTCAAGACTAGACCTAGCATTTATGGTGAGACTTCCAATGTCCCAGGAAGGCTGAAAAATCTGATTGCAGTTGAGATGAATGGAGGAAGATTTCAAAAAGCCTTGAAAATTTCAGGATTGTTTTGTTGATCAGAAAGAGCTGTTTCAACAGGCCACAATTCCATGCAAGGCCCTCATTTATAAGCAGGAAGAATAGGTCAGAAGGGAGGAATAAATGAATTGCCACTTATGAAGTTTCCACCGTGACTGAATCTTTCTAGAGAGATCTTTAACTCAACTTCTAATAAACTTAAGTTCTTGGAATACATTCACTTACTCAGAAATACTGGGCATGTCTTTTAAATTTACTGTGCTACAGAGCATTTATTTAATTAATACAAGTTATTTCCTTAAATGAAGTTTGCAACTAAACCCACAGGTGTTTGCAGAGCATTTAAAATACTTGTGTGTCAGTGAGTCAGAAATAAAGAGCATTCGGTATTAGTTATTTGCTATGTTCTCCCTCTTCTTATTTTACTCGTATAATATACATTTAAAAGAATAAGAGCAACTAGCACTGCTTTTCTTAAGATGAGTAAGTCTTCCTCCTAGCAGCTCACGAACTGGCCTCACAGCTTTGGCTACCTGCCAGACGAGTTAGTGCTGGTATCATGCAGGCTAATGTAACTCTTGAATCACTTGACTAATTTTAGATGCTTGCCTCAGAATTGCCTCCAAACATTTAAATAGACCTCCCAAAGATGCTTTTCAGGTTTTGTGGTGTTTTGTCCCTTAAATCAGACACTCACTTTTGATTTGGCTCTTTTTATTTATTCAGTAAAATTAAGTTATTATTCATAAGTTCATCATTCAAAAATATTCGTTCTAAATAGTTGAGAGGTACATTCCTAGCATGGCATGTGTTCAGCAATACAAACACCTGAGTGCTTAGATGTGGGAGCAACGTGGAGAGTGACTGATTTGTCTCCTCCTCTGGCAGCCCTCAGGAGAAGCACACCAGGTAAAAACTATGCAACCCAGTATTATAGAACCCAAATCATGATGGCTGTGGAGGCATTGTCTCTTCTGGGCACATGCCCAGAAATACTTATCAGGAGAGTAGCTTCAGACCTAAGAGAAGTCAAAGGGACCTGTTTGTGTTTTCTCCCCTCTATCCTTGCCTCCCTGAATGTGCAGGAGATGTGGGAAAGGGGAGGAGCCCAGCAAAGCAGGTTTGCAGTCATTCCTCACCACCCTCTTAGACTGACCCCACACTTGGTCTTTGGGCTGCCTTTCTGACTAGTTGATGGCATAGTTATGTAATGACAAACTACAACTATGGGCAATGTAAAATGAAGCAAGCTAGCCATTGTGGTGAATTGACCCTGACTGGATGCCAGATACCCACCAAAGTACTTCTATCACTCCCCTCCTTATTAGAAGGGGAAGAAAATGTAATTAAAGGCTCATGGGTTGAAATAAGGACAGGGAAAGAACACTCATCAGTTACCATCATGGGCAAAAGAGACTGGACTTGGGGAAAAATAGTTTTATTTATTATCAATCAAATCAGAGTAGGATGATGAGAAATAAAAACTAAATCTTAAAACAACATCCCCTCACCCTTTCCTTCTTCCCAGGCTTAACTTTACTCCTGACTTTCTCTAGCCCCTACTCCCACAGTGGTGCAGGGCAACAGGGAGCAGTGGTTGCAGTCAGTTCATCACATGTTGTCTCTGCGGCATCTTCTTCCTCCTCAAGTGGAGGACTCCTCACACTCTTCCCCTGCTCTGGTGTCATGTCCCTCCCACAGGAGAGAGTTCTTCAAGAAGTTCTCCAGCATGAGTTCTTCCCATGGACTGCAGTTCATCATTAAATGTTCCGGTGTGTGTCCCTTCCATGGGGTGCAGTCCTTCAGGGACAGATGGTTCCAGCATGAATCTCTGAAAGGGTCACAAGCCCTGCAAGTAAACCTGCTCCAGTGTAGGCTCCTCTATCCAGAGGTCCACAGGTCCTGCCAGGACCCTGCTCCAGTGTGGGCTTCCCACAGGTCATAGTGTCCTTTGGGCACCCACCTGCCCATGCATGGGGTCCTCCACGCACTGCAGGTGGATATCTACTCCACCGTTAACCTCCATGGGCTGCAGGGAGACAGCCTGTGTCACCATGGTCTTCACCATGAGTTGCAAGGGAATCTCTGCTCTGGCACCTGGAGCACGTCCTCCCCCTCCTTCTCCACTGACCTTGGTGTCTGCAGAGTTGTTGCTCACATATATTCTCACTCCTCTCTCTGGTGCCAGGTGCTGTTGTGCAGTAACTCTCCCCTTTCTTAAATGTGTTATCACAGAGGTGCTACCACTCTCATGGATGAGCTTGGCCTTGACCAGTGGTGGATCTGTCTTGGAGCNCACAGGTCCTGCCAGGACCCTGCTCCAGTGTGGGCTTCCCACAGGTCATAGTGTCCTTTGGGCACCCACCTGCCCATGCATGGGGTCCTCCACGCACTGCAGGTGGATATCTACTCCACCGTTAACCTCCATGGGCTGCAGGGAGACAGCCTGTGTCACCATGGTCTTCACCATGAGTTGCAAGGGAATCTCTGCTCTGGCACCTGGAGCACGTCCTCCCCCTCCTTCTCCACTGACCTTGGTGTCTGCAGAGTTGTTGCTCACATATATTCTCACTCCTCTCTCTGGTGCCAGGTGCTGTTGTGCAGTAACTCTCCCCTTTCTTAAATGTGTTATCACAGAGGTGCTACCACTCTCATGGATGAGCTTGGCCTTGACCAGTGGTGGATCTGTCTTGGAGCCAGCTGACATGGTCTCTGTCAGACACAGGGGAAGCTACATTCATTCACTACATCCTATTGGCAGGCAGATGTTCAGCCATCTCCAAGAAAACAGGGCTCCATCATGTGCAACGGTTACTTGGGAAGACAAAATGCCATACTGTGTGTCCCAAATTTCCTTTTTCCTCTTCCAGCTTTACGGAATATCCCTTTGGTCAGTTGGGGTCAGCTATCCCAGCTGTGTCCCCTCCCAGCTTCTGGTACACCCTGAGCCCACTCACTGGTGGGGTAAGAGTCAGAAAAGGCCTTTACCCTGTGTAAGTACTGCTCAGCTCTAACTAAAATATGTCTGTAGCCCCATACTAGCCATGGGAAGGAAATTAACTGTATCCCAGCGAAAAGCAGCACATCACCCCTCCAACCACGCTGCTACCAAAACCCTGACACACAAACCCAACACAGCCATTATGAGTGGATCCCTGTCAGATAGGCACCAATTCACTTTTGGCTGGCAGTCAGGCCCAGTTATGTGTCTGATGAGCAGTCTAAGAGACTGAAGCTTCATTGGCATGACCCACCCACTGGTGTGGAACTATAAGCTCACAGAAAGTCCCACAGACTCACATGAACCACTGGGAAGAAAACATAACTTCAGGGCATTTCTGAGACTTTAGGAAGAAACCCTGTTTTCTGAGCTAAGCCATGCACCATCACTTTCTCTTTAAGGGATACTAAAGCAAAGATGTTGAGCAGAGAATAACCTCATTGATATTTTCGAGTTAATTATACACTCTGTATATTGGTATCTGGTTGTCAATGTATGGAAACTTTCACGCTGCAGAGCTTCAGAAACTGAAAGTGAAGGCTGTAGGTCACGTGTGAGAAGAATTGAGTAAGTGACCAGCAGAGTGAGATTTATGAGAATATATATGAACACTTCAGTTGTAAAGAGCAAGGTGTATTATGACCATGCAGAAACAAACAAACCTGCATTTTAATTACTGACAGGGATGTGCAGTCCTGGCTGCCATATTGAGGTGAGTGAAACGTCTGTCTAAGAAGCAGAAGCAGAAAGTTTGAGGTGAGCTGGAGACTCTGCTGAGTTCCTCAAACTCCTGATATCACTCAGGTTGGTAACAGCTGACTCCACTCATACTGTTTTATGTTCATACTGTGCATGGTTAATATTCACTTACTAACTGTGGCAGCTACATTTGATTTATTCTGTATAATTGATGAGTTTATTCAAAAAATATATATTGTAGCATCTCTTACATTTTTGTCTGAAGCATCTGATATTGGCCAGGGTCAGACCCTAGACTTTTTTGGACCAACTTGGAAATTCTTCCTTGTTTTGTTAAAGAAGGTCATAAAGTTTTCCTTCCATATGGCAAATAGCCACACTTGAAGCTTAGAAAACAGCAAGTTGGCAGCATTTGCCCCAAAAGAATCTGAACAAGCTGTAGCATGTATTTTTATATATATACATACAGATGTGTATGTACAGAAATATATATTATAGGAAGCACTGTCTGAAATGCCACCCTCCCTAATGAAAAGCATAGCAATGGGCTAGTGCTGAACTCACCCCACAGTGGCAGAAGGAAGGGGAATTTTGGCCTGTGTCTACAAAGGCAAAGTTTTATAAAAGCAGAGTTCACATTGATAGCATTCATGCACACCATCTCTCCTCATCATGCTTCAGCCAAGACCACGTGGAACCCTATAGAGCAGCACTTCTAAATGAGTGCCTTGGAGCTGAGAAAGGCTGAATTTGCACCAAAAAACTGAAGTGTTAATTCATGGTCAAAAGCCACAGANTGCTACCACTCTCATGGATGAGCTTGGCCTTGACCAGTGGTGGATCTGTCTTGGAGCCAGCTGACATGGTCTCTGTCAGACACAGGGGAAGCTACATTCATTCACTACATCCTATTGGCAGGCAGATGTTCAGCCATCTCCAAGAAAACAGGGCTCCATCATGTGCAACGGTTACTTGGGAAGACAAAATGCCATACTGTGTGTCCCAAATTTCCTTTTTCCTCTTCCAGCTTTACGGAATATCCCTTTGGTCAGTTGGGGTCAGCTATCCCAGCTGTGTCCCCTCCCAGCTTCTGGTACACCCTGAGCCCACTCACTGGTGGGGTAAGAGTCAGAAAAGGCCTTTACCCTGTGTAAGTACTGCTCAGCTCTAACTAAAATATGTCTGTAGCCCCATACTAGCCATGGGAAGGAAATTAACTGTATCCCAGCGAAAAGCAGCACATCACCCCTCCAACCACGCTGCTACCAAAACCCTGACACACAAACCCAACACAGCCATTATGAGTGGATCCCTGTCAGATAGGCACCAATTCACTTTTGGCTGGCAGTCAGGCCCAGTTATGTGTCTGATGAGCAGTCTAAGAGACTGAAGCTTCATTGGCATGACCCACCCACTGGTGTGGAACTATAAGCTCACAGAAAGTCCCACAGACTCACATGAACCACTGGGAAGAAAACATAACTTCAGGGCATTTCTGAGACTTTAGGAAGAAACCCTGTTTTCTGAGCTAAGCCATGCACCATCACTTTCTCTTTAAGGGATACTAAAGCAAAGATGTTGAGCAGAGAATAACCTCATTGATATTTTCGAGTTAATTATACACTCTGTATATTGGTATCTGGTTGTCAATGTATGGAAACTTTCACGCTGCAGAGCTTCAGAAACTGAAAGTGAAGGCTGTAGGTCACGTGTGAGAAGAATTGAGTAAGTGACCAGCAGAGTGAGATTTATGAGAATATATATGAACACTTCAGTTGTAAAGAGCAAGGTGTATTATGACCATGCAGAAACAAACAAACCTGCATTTTAATTACTGACAGGGATGTGCAGTCCTGGCTGCCATATTGAGGTGAGTGAAACGTCTGTCTAAGAAGCAGAAGCAGAAAGTTTGAGGTGAGCTGGAGACTCTGCTGAGTTCCTCAAACTCCTGATATCACTCAGGTTGGTAACAGCTGACTCCACTCATACTGTTTTATGTTCATACTGTGCATGGTTAATATTCACTTACTAACTGTGGCAGCTACATTTGATTTATTCTGTATAATTGATGAGTTTATTCAAAAAATATATATTGTAGCATCTCTTACATTTTTGTCTGAAGCATCTGATATTGGCCAGGGTCAGACCCTAGACTTTTTTGGACCAACTTGGAAATTCTTCCTTGTTTTGTTAAAGAAGGTCATAAAGTTTTCCTTCCATATGGCAAATAGCCACACTTGAAGCTTAGAAAACAGCAAGTTGGCAGCATTTGCCCCAAAAGAATCTGAACAAGCTGTAGCATGTATTTTTATATATATACATACAGATGTGTATGTACAGAAATATATATTATAGGAAGCACTGTCTGAAATGCCACCCTCCCTAATGAAAAGCATAGCAATGGGCTAGTGCTGAACTCACCCCACAGTGGCAGAAGGAAGGGGAATTTTGGCCTGTGTCTACAAAGGCAAAGTTTTATAAAAGCAGAGTTCACATTGATAGCATTCATGCACACCATCTCTCCTCATCATGCTTCAGCCAAGACCACGTGGAACCCTATAGAGCAGCACTTCTAAATGAGTGCCTTGGAGCTGAGAAAGGCTGAATTTGCACCAAAAAACTGAAGTGTTAATTCATGGTCAAAAGCCACAGAAGGATTGTAATGAAATCTGTGCAGTGGAAGATTTAACTAGAGAAGCAAGTTACTGAGTGCAAAAAGATGAAACTAGGCCCAGAGATGTCTGAGAAACTAGTCTCTCAAATCTGCTGATGTCCATTAGTATAGTGCCTGGACTTTCTGGGTAGTGAGAAAGTCTCAGTGCTGTGGCATGTTTGGGGAAAGAGAGGTGAAATGGATTACTCTGGATAAAGTACTGGGTTTTTCAGTGACCAGAGGTTTCAAGCACGTTGCCTGAAAACTGCCAGAACTTCAAAGACAATCACGGTCATTGGCTTTCTCTGTTTAACTCCATTAATTCCTTAATTATATAATTAATCTTCCTTCTCTCAAGAAGAGAAAGTAAAGTGTTTATCTAGAGATAAATGTGAACTTGGACCTCATTTTGAACAAACAGGTTTTACTGAAAAGTGTTAATTTCAATTGGAGCTGAATTTTACTTCGGATCACCTACAGCATTTAAAAATGCTTAGGCAGCTGGAAGAAAGACCTTAATGACTGGCAATGTTTACATGTGGATCTGAACTCAAACCCATAATTGACATGAACCCATAGTCTACATATACACTATACAATTAGACTTTCATTTCCCCATGTGGTCTGTGGCCCAGACTAGAACACAATGTTTTCCATATGCCAGAGCTGAATTGTCAGCTTTAATAGTACTTTCACCAGCAAAGTCATTGAACTGGTCAATGTCATTTATGGTTACCTTCTACAATGACATCTTGTCTTGGATTCAATTTGATTACCTGAAGCTTTATTGCCAAAGTGAAACAAATCACTCTAATTAATACTGCAAGATGAATGCTAGCTGGAGCATGATCATTTTTTGTTCTTTCTGTAAAGTATCTTTTGCTACCATAAATATCATTATAGCATCATCTCTATTAGCTGAAGTCACTATTAAAATTATTCTTTATTCAGCTGGTTTTAGGGAGCATCCTGACTGTAACTTCAATATACTTTGTCTTTATGCCACAGAGAGGGACAAGAGTTGAAAGGAAGAAATAAAAATCCTTTTTTTCCATCATTGAGAAGGATTCCTGCTGTGCAGAAACTGGAGAGACAGCTGTAGGATGGTATTTGGTGACTTTACATAAAGCCAACAGGAGCATGGCATTGCTGATGTTTTGAGACAGGCATATTAGGTTAGATAAGCTGCATTGCTGGCAGCAGCCCAAAGTTAAGAGGGCATAAAGTTGAAGTTCCTGCAAAGCAAGGGGGAAATCAGGCAAAAAAATCATTTATGATGTACTTACTCATGAAGAACAACTGCAATTAACTGAACATGAAAGTGAGGGACTAAAAATCTTTTAAATTTTATTTAATTTTCTCATACTTTTCTTTCCAATGAACTTCATTCTCTACTCCCCCTAAGCCGGGAGCAAATGTTCTCCCTATAGATCTTTCTTAGTATCAGTTTCCAGGTAGCGGCTCAACATATGAGCTATTATTCCCCTCTACATTGTCATTTACTGTCCTTTCTTTGAAGACTAGTCAAAACAGTTTGAATTACCTAACTTGGCAAGATACCGCTGTGTATACATTGCTGTGTATGCGCATCGAATATACACATACCATTTACAGAGCACATCAAATATGAACAACTCACTGTCTCCCTTGCACAGACCAGTTATAGTCGGCAAAGGGATCTCACAATTTTTCTTTTCAATAGTAGAGTGTTTTAAAGGAAGATTGAAAGAGATGAATGGTGCTTATAATCTGCAAAGTAGTGGCCTGTTCTAAGCAGAGGTGTGACATGAAAAGAAGTACAAGTCACAAGTGAGAGAAGATGACAAAGGAAGCGGGCAGCAGAAAATGCGTGGAACAGATCACAGTTGACTCACATGGTTCTCGAGTCTGTTTTTTGCCTTGGATGTCTACACAGAAATCTATTTGCCTCATAGAGAACAGACTTGTGCATACAGCCTGGTTTTCTGTTTTTCTGCCATAATCTAGGTATAGCACTCCTTCCTCACATGCAGGCCCTATAAATAAGCTGGGAACATGTGAGGAAGAGGGAGGAGAAGGCAATGAAGAGATTCCTGTTATTTCCCTCATCTGCAGGAAATTGGAATTAACTGCTTCGTCCTTGCATTTGTCTAACATTTAACCAAATTGACATCAGTATTTTCTTCACCTTTACATAAACACCTTGCTACTGAGAATAAAATCCCTAAAGCACCCAGTACTGTCAGAATCCATGTAAAAGGAGCAGGGAAAGAATAATCCTCTGTGCCTTTCAGGGACAACTCCTCATCAAACGCATGCTAGGAAACCAGAGAATTCAGATGCCTTTAAGATATCACATGGATAGAGTGTGGGTAGAGTTTGGGGCTTAGGTAGTCAAAAACAAAAAGAGCTTTCAGGAGAGTGCTTGGGCTAAACTTTTGACACCTTGGAAACTTTGACTTCTGCAGAATGCAATGCCTAGTTACTCAGCCTCTGTTTACATCTCCTTCAATCTAGCCATCTGCTACACTTCAGCTGTAGTGTTTTGATGCCAGCCTTCCTGTAAGCAGGCTTGCATTGATTAGATTCCATCTAGCAGTGTAGCTGCTTTTCCGTGAAAGACTAGCTTAGTGGCTTCTTTCTTACTTCAGCTTGGACGTCTGATTATTGTTTTCTCATCAGAATCAAACTGACATATCATGTGTCTATTAGTTGCCAACATCCATTCTTGTAAGGCCATTGATCATCAGAAATTCCTACTATGTTACTTCATGTTTGCACTGCTGCAGAGTATGAAAGTAAAGGTGTTCCATACCTGCATGGGTTTGACAGTTTTAGCAATTAGAAATTCACTTTTTTGCACCTTTCTTTGGCATCTATTATATTCTAAGCAAAAGAATCTGTTCAATATATTAAGTGCAGGTCATTTTTAGAGGATGTACTTATAGGCCTGGCTTGGCTGAGATGCAAAGATTTACTTAGGCTTTATTTTTTTCTCTGCTTTTCTACCTTGTTGTCCTTAAGTCAAGTAGTAATTCTAGCTTATATTTACCACATGCATGGATAGGAAAGGAAAAATTCAGCAAGCTACTAAATCATAGCCATGTCATGAAGTCTAAGGAGGAGGAAAGGAAAGGTAGGAAAACTGAGAAGAATCATAGAATGACCAGGCTGGAAAAGACCTCTTGGATCATCAAGTCCAACCATACCTATCTGCCACTAAACCATGTCCCTGAGCACCTTGTCTACCCATCTTTTAAAGACCGCCAGGGATGGTGAATCAACCACCTCCCTGGGCAGCCTGTTCCAGTGCCCAATGACCCTTTCTGTGATTTTTTTTTTTCCTAATGTCCAGCCCCAATGTCCCCTGGTGGAGCTTGAGGCCATTCCCTCTTGTCCTGGCCCCTGTCACTTGGGAGAAGAGGCCAGCACCCTCCTCTCCACAACCTCTCTTTTCAGGTAGTTATAGAGAGTAATGAGGTCTCCCCTCAGCCTCCTCTTCTCCAGGCTAAACAACCCCAGCTCTCTCAGCCGCTCCTCATAAGGCCTGTTCTCCAGCTGGTCACACCGTTTCTGATACAAGCCAAGATGCCATTGGCCTTCTTGGCCACCTGGGCACACTGATGGCTCATGTTCAGTCAGCTGTCAACCTACAGCCCCAGGTCCCTCTCCTCCTGGCAGCTCTCCAGACAGACTTCTCCCAGTCTGTAGCTCTGCATAGGGTTGTTGTGCCCCAAGTGCAGGACCCGGCATTTGACCGTGTTAAACCTCATGTCATTAGACTCAGCCCAGCAGTCCAGCCTGTTCAGA
>WAAB01025376.1:0-46023 GCA_013389865.1 Piaya cayana
CCGGTGATTCTGTGATTCTGAAAGAATAGGGAGATTTCATTTTTGTGATTTTTTTACTTAAATTTAAAAATGCAGGTTAGGCATAGTTAGCATTTCCTCTCCTTCATCTATTTCTTTGCTATCAGAAAAAAATCCAAAATTCCATTGGTAGTCAATTAGGAAATGCAGAATAACAGAAACTACTATCTGAAAATTTGGTTTTGCCATTCAAGCCAAGATTACCAATACATTAACTAGGAAAAGACAAAATCCATGTTAGGTAAGGAGTCAGATAAGATACAGAACTCAAAGAATTAAAGAAGTATCCACAAAGCACAGGATCAACATCATATTTATTTGACAAATTTAGTGCTTGCTTTAATCTTGGTATATGTCTATCTCTTAAAAATACTCAGAGCGTTAAAATGAAAGGTAACAGTAAACAGTAGAAATGTTGTCCAGGTCAGAAGCAAAGTTCCTAAATCAAGTTCCTGCCTTATCTGCAGGGATTATATCTCTTCTTGACTGTTAAATATATTTTCTGCCTCCGGGTTTTATGTGGAGGAGAGCAAGTTGGTTGGATCTGTGGAGATGCAGTTCCCAGGCTTGGTTCTTTCCCACCAGACGCAGGTATGTGCTACGCCCATCCTGTAATTAGTGCCTGCTCTGGGCCTCTTGTGGAGGAGTATTACAGTTTGCCAGCATACTTGGAACAACTCTCCATGTCATTGGAAGTGCTCCCATGAAGGCATTTTGGCTTGTTAAAACATCCAAAATCAAATATGTGCCTGCCAGATAGACAATCATCCCAACTAAAGCTGAAAAATGTGTTAGATCAGAGAGTCCATCCCCATGCTAAGGTAGGATATAACTCACACCAGGCTCATGCATCTCTGTTATGCTTTTTGAATTCTCAGCAGGATGCATGCCAAAGGCTTTTATCATAAATTCAGAGGAAGATCTACACAAGAGAAATTCTGAAACAGCAGCAGGGAACAGTACACTTTTTAAATTCCCTCTCTTGTTATTTCCTCACATTAAATAATTCATTGACTTTAATTGTGCTTACCTCAGGCAAAGAAGCCTGGTAAATTTGAAGACCATTTTTATTATTAGTCAGGTGAGTTTACTTGCCAAGCACACTTTCCCAAGTACTCTGAACATCCTACTCATCGTCCTCTAACAAAGGCCCTATTCACATGAGGGCTACCAAACAGGTTTGCAGTGTAGTTCACAACTGGTCCAGGTCACCCTGAGGTTTCAGATGCCACCTCTGTCTTCTGCTATAGCATCCAAGGTCATCCACCATTAAGGACAGTGCTTAAACCTCAGTAAGGGAAGGACTTGCCCCAAGGAATGCTTAAGTGGAATTGGATGCCTTGGAACAAAATTGCAATCCATAAAGTTCCTGTTCTTAAATACAGTTACTTCTGTTGTTTGGCTGAGCACTCCCAAGGTGTATCAAACTCAGCTCTTTCAGGTGTTCAGATCTGATGCACATCGAACACTCCCTTCTATGTGCAGCCAGCAGCTATTCCTTCTCTAATTTAATCTTTCCCAAAATAGTAGACACAGGTTCAGTTTCATCTTCAGCCCAAGAAAGTTTATGTGTGTTTCCCGTCTTCCAAGGGAGCATCCTAAGCTCCAGAGTGTAGAGGGCCTTCTGGTTGAAGCTGGATTTGAGACCTGAATATAAGGTTAAATCCAAGAATCAATAGAAGAGATAGAGTGAATCTGCAGTGGTTAGGAGATAAGGCTTAAATAAGGCTTTTCAGAGTGAGGGACGAGTTTAGTTTGGGTCCCAGTGCTGCTACCTCAGCTATGGAGTTTGGCTCCTTATCAGTAAAAGCCCTCAATTTGTTCTCTAAGGCTCTGAGCTTAGACTGGAGCCCTGGCAGTACTGTAGAAGTAGAGCGTCCGCCAGGCTCTGCTGGAAATTTGCACCAGGGCAGCGAATGATCTTGCTGATGAATTCCACAGAGGAATACTGCCACTTCCACTGGTTCCCAGCAACAGAGGATTGTCAGTCACACTCAAAAGAATCTGTTTGAAATTGAAGGCAAGTCAAATTGTTGGTTACCTGTGCCAGAGGAAAACATTTTGATCTTTGTGTTCTGAAGAGGAGTTGGGGCTGAAGTGCTTGGATCTGTGTTTATCTGTAGCTGGCACAGTTCTGCACAGGCAAGCGATAAGAGACTGCTGCTGAAGCAGACTCCAGAGGTGATGTGACTATCAGGCAATGTCCTGGTTGGGCCCTGGAGCAGAGGCAGAGGAGAACTGGAGAGAAAAAGATAGTCGAATGCTCTCAAGGTGGTGAAATCTCTTTTCCACTTTGCAGATGTGTGGAAGCAGAACTGCCTGGAAACTTGACACCAGAGTGCTGTTTGTGCTGTGTCCTCTCTGTTACCTGTGGATTGAAGACCAGGTCTGAAGGGCATGAAGGGCCACTCCCAGGGCCAGAAGCAACAACCTTGTGAGGAGTCAAGCTCACAAATCTGCCTGGAAGCAAGGGTAATGGGGAATGCAGAGCCTAACAGAATGGCAATAAGCCTTCACTGACTCTGCTAAATCACAAAGATCTCTGCAATGCACCACCCAGAAATCCTGCATGTCCCATATTATCTTATATTGCCATGAACAGGAGGGCCCAACCATGAGCCTTGATAATGAGAGTGCGTATTTTTGATTAAATGCTGCTGGTACTAATTTTGCTGGTATATCCTATGAAAACTAGCTGGGTTTTTTTTGGTGTTTTCTGCCGCACGAGAGTCGCGTTTGACTGTTGGGAGAGTGTGGACTGTACAGTCTGCCCCTTCTCTGCCTTCCTCCCTGTAAAGCAGACTGTGCCATAAAACCCACAATATATCCTTTTATCTGAATTTAATGCATGGGGCAATGTGAAATGGAGCTGCTGGTGGAAGAGGTCATAAAGTTCTACTGCACTAGCATTTTGAAAGGGAATCCTATTAAAAGAAAATAGACTGTGACACGGCTGTGGAGAAAGATCCTGCACTCTGGTATGGGGTTAGCAGCAAGTCTGGGACTGGACATAAGCAGAGAGTGGGCATTTCTTGGCATTGGCCACAATAAGTGTGGTTGTCCAAAGAAAGTTTGTGGGGGAGGCTGAGGGGATAGAAGAAGACAGACATGTTAAAGGGAAGTGTGTTTCTACATAATAAGACATTGTAACATATGCAAAAAAAAAAAAAAAAGTCAGTGACTATGAAAGGGTTTCCCTTGGAAGGGGATTGAGCTGGACATAGTTTTGGCTTACCGTTATGGACTATTTTGTCTTTGTAGGCATGGGGCTCTCAAACTGGACCAGCCTTTGTGTCACATCTAGCTGCAACATTTTGAGTTCCGCGAGCAGCCTCTCATCTGTGAATCAACTCTGGGTTTTTTCTACCCATGCAGCTGCTATTTTTTTATTTAGTCTAATTTTAGCATCTATACCAGTAGCTGCATATGTAAATCATCCCGTTTGGTGTCCAACACATTCAGACAGAGAAGTGGTCCACATGAGGTATATTGCATTAAAATACAGATAAGTAATAAACAGTTTCTGCAGAGTATGGTATCATGAAAAACTATATTGCACAATATTATGGGGTTTCTGATACATTCTGGGCAGAAAGTCTAAAGTTCACACATAAATATTTCCTTGTAAACAAAGGACTTTGTGTCTGACCTGCCACACCAGACCTGGAGACTGAAGCTTATGGGAAGCACAGAAACAGGGCAGAATGGTAGACCTGCAATGAACAGTGTTTTCAAATAACAGTGTGGGTTTTTCCCTTGGGAAATGAAACAAACTATCTAGGAGAAAGAAGGGGATGATAAAAAAAACAAACAAACCAAAACCCAGGTAGGGAGAGTAATAAAATGGTGGAAAACATTAAATTTGTATCAGCGAGTCTGGGTCTGCCAAGTTCAGAAGAGTTTTTAGTAAAAGCACTGAACTGTCTGGGGAAATTGATACACCTTTAGGATTTGTATATATTTTTATACATTTTGAGATATACGGCTTGTGTTCCTTGCTGACTGTCCTGCTCCCTTGCCTGTGGCTGACCCTAGCACTAACCTCCTCCTGCAACCCTAGTGCCCACTTCACATGTGAGGACCAGCAAGAGTTTTGATCCTGCCTGTGTGCGTATGTAGTTTGTGGTCTGCTGAGGTTTTGCCTACATTGGTGAGTGCTGCAGCAAAGCCAAGCCAAGAAAACTGAGACAAGAAGCTTGCATCCATTCTTCAATCACTCTACCTCCATAGGGAAGGAGAAAGTACATTTATTCTCATTGCTCATATGGCAGGCCAGTCTTTTCTGGGCATGTTCTCTGGTGCCCTACATGCACTATGAAAGAAATTTGGAGGTGGATATCTTTTTTCTCAGCCAAACTCAGATGTTTTAGTTGCTGAACGTCACTGACTTGGGTTATTCTTTCCTGTTCTTTCAACAGAATAACATGAGCAATGTGGGCTCATAATCTCAAGACTATGCAGCAAAGGTCTTAATGTTTACTTATTCAGGGACATGCTTTGATGTCTTGTCTTCTGCCAAATATGTTTCCATTTTCTAGCCAGGGACTAGGCAGTGTGGGATGGCTATACAGATTCTCAGATTAGCCCTACTCTGCCCTTGATTGTGTTTTCCCCATCCTATTATGCTCCCACATACCAAAAGAGAGGCCAGACTAGTTTCTGTTTATTTTTATCTATATGCCATGACAGAGACAATTTGGGTAGGAATTTGATAATAATAATAATAATTAAAACATCAATACAATAAAATTATATCTTATGCATTTTCTCCTTTGTGAACTTTGAACTTTCATGTTGAGTATTTCAAAACAGCAATCTAGATACGATCTCCCAGACCACTGGCAGTCTTTGCTCACTAATCTTGCTGAATGAGATGTAAAGATTTGTTACATTCATTGATTAAGACCTAATATTGATCCTTGCATGGATGTATACAGCACTGGGAAAGGACTGTGTCAGCTGAGAGAAGCAATGACAAAAATATTTGTTTGGCGAGTGGATAGGGAATTTGGTACCCTTGTCTAAGCACTGGGTTGAACATTATGTTAGGTCACCACTTGTACTCTTACTGTCTGCCTTCTTGTTTTCAGTCATGAACATGGTACACACTCCAGTTACTTCTGCAAAATGTACTTGGTGTCAAGAGTAAAATGGCTCAGCTTCAGTGTTCTTCACGCTCTTAAGCAGCAGGCTGACTTTTGCATGCAGTAGTTCTCCTTTTTGATTCAAATTTCAACATCATTGCAGTGGTGTCAACACCCATCAATACTGGAACCACTGTGCTGTAAAACAGAGTAAGTACAGCTCTGAAAATCAGCATGGCTGAATCAGCCCTTCAAGTGTAAATGCATCAGCTTTATCACCTTGTCTTGAATATCGCACTACTTGTACAATAGCAATAATAAGCAGGCAAGGAGTCCTATAACCAAAAGAACTTACAATCTTCATGAAAGAGTCAATGCAGGTCATTGCCAGTGCTGCACTGCCCACATTGTTGTCATCACTGTAAAACTCAAACAGAAATAAATGTAGCTGTAAAAACTCCCCATCACAACAGCCTCAAGCCTGCCACAACTTCTAACCTCCGTGCTACCAGGAGACATCCAAAGGCAGCTGAGAAGCAGCAACAGCTGCATACATTGCAGGGGACACCCACCTTCCTGACTTTGCCCCTCTAATATGGGTGCTGCAGCAGGGATGGAGGAGCTAGTGGATTTCTCTCTGCTGCCTTCTCTCTTGAATGTCCACTCAAGCTGCAGACTCCTTGTCAGGGATTTTCCTGTCAAGATGTGATTATATTTAAGAAGCACAAGGGCCTCATGCTACTACTCAGACCACAGTAAACAGAATATCAAGCACTGAAATTTTATGTCTGAGTTGCCCACCAGTCATTTTTGGTCAGAAATCAAGAGATGACATCCCTTGCTTTGGATGATTCTCTGTTTTCACTCTCAGAACACTTGCCATCTCAAATATCCCTATTTGGTTCTGCTTGTTTTCCACCTGAGCTTTTGTTTTAAGTTCAGCCAGTTAAAACTATGTTCATGCTGGCTGGAATTATTACTAGTTCCTGGTCTTCCAACATTGAAGAAGTTATGTTTTTGTAGGTTTGACCACTGCTGTATGTTCACACAAGGGTTTTTTTTTGAAATATGAGTTGTTGCAAGTGTTTATCATTTGAGATATGCAATATCTGCATGTACTTAGATTTGTTCTGTGAGTACTACATGTCTAGGAGGTGGCAGAATCATGTCATACATTATTTATGACCATTTTGCATTTTTAAAATATGTGAATATAACTGCATTTCTTGTCTTATAGTAAAAGCAGAGTTATACTGAAAATGCATATAAAAAAGCACCGTATTAGTTACATATCATTCTCTCTTTATGAAAGTTTCAGTCAAGCAGAAACAGAGTGCACACTGGATACTGTTTGGTGCTTAGGACTTACAGCAAATGGTTAATAATAACAACTTGTGAATCAGCCAGATATTGACATCGTTTCCATATCCTATCAAGGAGCCAACTATAAAATAATTTTACCTGTCAAAATCAGCTTGCTAACAAATAGTGAAACGTACTCAAAAATGACATTGTGAAATATTCACAAAAAGAAATGTTACTAGTCCCATGCTAACACGATGATTGAGACAAAGTTGAATCAATCTACTTTCCTAGTGTAGGATGCTATTTATATAATTGACCATTTGTCTTTCCTAATGGAAAATCTAATACAATTTGAATACAAGACTGGAGAAAAAACATTGTGTCCATGGAGACAGCTATGCTACTCTGTATGACTCCACCAACCTGCCTGAAAAAAAAAGGGACAGGGAAATAAAAGTGAAAATAATTGACTCAAATAATTAGTTGAGTTTTATATCTCTTTTATTAGACATATAATAGGTGATAGTATGAGAGGAAATGTCATCAGGCTGTGCTGGGGAGGTTTAGACTGGATATTAGGAAAAATTTCTTCACCAAAAGTGTTGTCAAGCATTGGAACAGGCTGCCCAGGGAAACTGAGTCACCATCGTTGGAGATGTGGCACTTAGGGACATGGTTTAGTGGTGGACTTGGCAGTATTGGTTTGAGAGCTGGACTCCATGATCTTCAAGGTCTTTTCCAACCTAAATGATTCTATAACACTACAGTTCTATGAGATAAATTGCTCATGAGTCTTTTTCAGACTTTGCCAAGGGGGGCAGTCCGTTTCAGAGGCCCATGCCCTGCTGCCTGTCAGTCCCACTCTGCCCATCAGTCTCACTCTACCCAAGAGTGGCTCACATGCCAGAGGTGACAGCAGTCAAGTCTGAAATAATTTCTGATGGCAGAATCACTTCTTGCTTAGGCTAAAAAATTCCCCACTGTACTATTCTCAAAAGTGGGGAGCAGCTGCCTTAACCACTTCCAGCTTTCTTTTGCTGCAGGAGCCATCCTGCCTGGGCAGTGAACTACCCAGATTGCATTTTATTCTCATGCATCACCCAAACCCCAGGCTTCAGGCAAGTCAGGCTCAGCTGGCTGGCAGGCTAGTGGATCTGCAGCTCTCATAGCTGGCTTTAGAGGCCTTAGGAGTTGGTTTGAAGAGTGATGGACCTCAACAAAACCCTCGTCTTCTTTGATTCCTTATCCCCTCCTTCACCTCTGCTGATGGATCATGCACATGGGTGGGATCCAAGAGCTACTGGCAGTGCCCTGTTCTGCCAGCACAGGGGGTTTGTCCAGGAACAGAATGTATGGGCTTAGTGCTTCATCTCTCCTATAGGATTCATTCCTCCCTTTCATGCCTCCCCAGAAACTCAAACAGCAAAATACACTTATGGGTGTTGGCCTGGCTAGAGCCCCATGACTTGCTCTGTGTCACCCTGCACCTGCACCACAGATGCTGCATATACCCACAGCATTGCAGTAGGGCCATCCAGAATGGCATTCACTGCATTCAAACACACTGTCCCTGCCTTAGTTCCCTCCCTGCCCCATTTAAAATGGTTTATTGCCTCCCACAATGGGCCGTTATGATTAATGAGTGAGCATCCCTGACATGCTTTGCAAAGGAAAGGCACAGTGTGCTCTCAGCACTGAGTATACTCGTTTTTTTGAATAAAGCTGCTGTAAGAAAACAGAACATGTGCCATGTACAGTAGACATTTCTGGCATAGCTTTTATTGAGGTCAATATAATATTCGTAACATTGCTAATGGACTGTTTGTTGGACAAAAGGATTTTGCTACTGGCATTTATCTATAGAACAGTTTTTCTGTTTTATGCCCACATACTAGCATATAATTATAGTAATAAAGTCTAGTCCCTTGCTTGAAGTGACTGCTGCCAGTATTATGAAATCATGGCAATGGTTGTAAAAATAAAAGAGGTCATAACCCCTCCACACACACACACACCCACTCTGTAGCTGATATCAAATAGCTTTGGTGGGAAAATGCAGACCTTTAAACTTTCTCTACCAAACTCAATGCCTTCTGTATTTAACTTATCCTCTAAAACAGTTTGTGTTATAGGAATTAGAAAACTGCACATATCCATGGAAAAAGTCTGTACTTAATTAGCTACTGAGTCCAGCTTGATTTAAGCAAAATAACAACTATTTCTTTGTGCTAACTATTTGTAATGATATGCATTACATGCATCAGCCTGTCCTTATGCCAAGGCTATTCGAGCATCAACTGCCTGTTTCACTGTTCTAGTTTTGGCAAAGAAAAAGTATCAGGAAATGTCTGCATGGAGATGCTTTTTCATGTCTACCAGGGCAAGAACATTCCTCTCTCAGGAATACAGCCAATTATCTTAAAATTGCAGTGGCATCAAACAAAACACATTACAAGCTCCCAGGTACCTCCTGGGAAAGCAACACAGGAAGCTGTAGGACAGGCAAGAGCAGGTAAGAAAGGCTGCTGTCGTATTCTTCACAGACATTTTTCAAGGGATTTCTGCATCAAATACCCTTTTTTCCACCTCCACTACACATATAAGCAGCAGAAAAAGGTGTTAGTAGACTCACATTAGTTCTGCAAAATGGAAAAGCAGAGCAGGCACAACCTGAGGCTGTGTCTGTCACAGCCAAATATAGGAGGCAGCATGTGGGAAAGAGTGAGGCTGACTGGATGCTGAGCATCACCAGGCACAAAGCTGCTCATAAAGATCTTTGGTGCCTCTCGTTTGGGATGCTTACACTGAGTCCCTGGTTCCACAAAGTGTTTGAGAAGCTCTGTTGAAGGAGCTTGAACTTTGTCAGGTGTTCAGAGCAAATCTGCAAAAATTGTGCCCTGCATGTGAGTCTCTCCTGGGCACCTGTTACTCTCAAAAAAATCACAGCCTCTGGTTTGGCTCTGGCCAAAAGACAGAATTGAAAGTGTAGTCAGAGACTAAGAAGAGAAATAAATTGAACAAGCATTAGACTGCTGCATTTGACAGCCTCTTCCTGTTCCCTAAACTCTTCATAGCCTGAACAGTATCAGAGGCATATCAGAGTGGAGACAATTGAGCAGTACAATTCCCAGCAGCCCTGATTGAACTGCCTTGTTTTGTTTTCTTAGCTGAGGCCTTTGGAGCCAGTGGGAAAAGAAAAACAACAACAAAAAATGCTCAGTTATTCAATCTTCTTTACTGGAAGTGAAACATAAAGAATAAGCAATGTAGAGGCAGAGAAAGGTTGCAGAACTACTTTACAGGTTGCCAGAAAGATAAAAAGATGCCCAGAAAGAGTGCTACAGGACAGAGGGTTCTGGAGAATGCTAAGAACAATGAAAAAAACTCTAATGAAAAGCTGGAGACTTCATAGATTCTTAGATTTTCTTTCCTGCTTCTGTGTCTCACTCAGGAAGAGAAAAATTCAGAAAATGAGTGCAAGCTGGATATAAATAGGTTAAGCTTAGAAAACAAAGCAGTAAAGCAAAAACTATGGGGACAGATCCTCCTCTTGTTTATCTTAGGGTAGATTCTTAATTGTCCCATTGGGTAACTTTGGGTTTGCCTCAACACAACTGAAAGCAGAATGTGGCCCTTGCACAATATGTCCAGATGTCCCTTTTTTCTGTGATGAAAATGAGAGATTCAAAGAGGTTTCTCAGACTGATGAAATTTACAGCCTCCACCCTCTCCCCATGTAGCTTTACTTAATTCAGCTGAGTTACACCAGAGACAGTAGACTTTTGTCTCATGGTACATTTTTTCAGCGTTTTACATTGCAGAACTACTATACAGGTTTATTGGTGTCTGCAGTTTAGCAAATCAAAGGCATCACAGTACTTTTACACAGACGGCTGATTCAAGGGAAATCTTTCTGACGTCTAGGACAACATTTTTCTTTGCTTCTTACCTTATCTGCAGTTTGCAGAAGCTACCAACAGCCTGCAGAAGGAAATGTTCCCCTTGTCCCTCCTGGGCATCATGCCAGCAGCAGATAATCAGCAGGCAGATAAGTAATTATTCATTATTTACTGTTGAGTCGCCTGGTGCAGGTGTATATCCTTTACTTCAACTGTCTCTTACACTGTCTCCTGCTGAATGATCTCATTTTACACAGATTCCCTGCACTTTGTAAAGACCAGAGATACAGAAGGGATCCAACAACTTACACTCCCATGCCAGATTCTGGCAGTTTATAAGCAGGTGCTCAGACATGCTGGAGATCCAGAAAATCAAGGTAATTACAAAAGAAGATGGTTTGATTCACTGCACTTTCATCGATGGCCTCATGCTTATTGCAGGAGCCAAATACTGCGCCAATGAAATAGTGCACAGGATCCAGGGAAAACAAAGGGCTGCAGTATCAGGGGGGTAAATGTGTAGCACCCTGTGACTTTTCTTCCCCAGAAAATCCACCACATCGAGATGCTGAAGGAATTGTGCATACTACACCCAGGTCTGGGCAAGTGAAGATTAAATATACAAAAGCGCTGTGGCCATAAAGTTCAGCCCCACTCTCATGGAAGTCCACAGCTCCCATCATGCTACTGGCTGCCAGTTCAGGCTGCTTTCAGTTCTCACAGCAAAAACTGGGTTCCATGGAAGTTTAACCTCTGCAAGCTGGAGCATTTTTTTAAAACCAATAGTAACTGGGGAAAAACAGTGTGGTGGTGCATCAATGAAATAGCTTACCTTTTTGTCTGTTGCAGAAACAGGAGTTCTTGCAGGTTCTCTGGTGGCTCCTTTCCTGAATCAGCACAACATCCTGCAGCTAAGGCATTTCTTTGGTTTGCCATGGTGAACTGAGTGCCCTGCTGGAACCAGGGTTTCTGTATTTGGGGTCTCTATCTTAACTTCCCAACCCACTGTGCTATGACAGTGGCCTGGCAGGCCCATTGCTATCTAGGACTGCTGTCCTGAAACTCACCTTTTGGGGTAAATTCACTTAAATCAGCCCCTGTTTGAGCATGCCCTTTTCCTGTCTGGTTTTCCTCTGCACAACTAAGGATCTTAGGGACAAGCACCCTTTCTGGTTGTGTGGTTGTATTGTGCCCATCACAATAGGATTGAGTGTACAGAGGCTTCTCTAACACACCTGAGCACACCAAGAGAGCTCCCCAATGTGAAATGAAGCCTTCGTACTGTTGCTATCCTACTTTTTAGCTGTCTAGTCAAGGCATAGCAGTAGCAAAGTCAGAATCTTTTAATACCTTTTGCCCAGCATGAAAGATGCAGCGAAATACCCAGATCCTCAGAAGTTGCCCTTGGGCGCAGACTTTAGATACACAAAAATGAGACAGAGGAAGAGGGACAACACATGACATTGCCTCTAGCCAAAATCTATTTTTTGGGGATTGTTCAGCAAAACAACTGCCATCACCACCACAGAACTCTCTGGGTCCTCACAGGAGATGATTGTACTGATTAGCCTTGAAGTTAAAATCAGGAAAAAAAAAGTTTGGATCAATTCTTGCTGGCAACTGAAAAGAGAGCCCTATATGGTAAGAGCACAGCTCACATTCAGTGTGAAAATGTGGGGTTTATTTTCTCCAGTTACAGTGGTTAATCCTGTCAGCTCATTTTAATATGCTTTTTATAAACTCACTGTCATCCAGATGTGGTATGTTATTGTGTTCTTTTTGGTGATGCTAGGCATTTAGTCCACATTGACAACACATTTATGATGCTCACATAAAAAAGGGGATCCAAAAGCTATGGTCCAATAGTTACTCCTAACATTTTCCAGCTTCTCTTTCAAAATGCCTAAATTTGCTTTATCTCTACAAGATAAGGCTTGTCTGCACACCAGGTTTGAAAAAAAAAGATAAAAGATCCTGGCTTGACCTGAGGTTGACCTTTCTGTACACAGGCTCCGCTATTGTAGAGGAACCGAAAGCAGCAGCGCTTAGCAAAACCAAACCAAACAAGCCCCGAGAAGCAGGAAGAGGAGGGGGAGCGTCCAGCAGAGAGGTGCAGTGCCAGCCTCTGCCCCTGTGCACAGCCTGCACCCGGGGGCCCTGCGAGCCACATCTCACAGCATTGTCCAGCCCTGAACCCCAGTGGCCCACCTTCCTCTCCAACTCTGGAAAGCCTGGTGTCTGAAAGCAGATCCAAACAACTGTGCTCTTTGCTTACATCTACTGTTCTGAGGAAAAGTGTGGGCGTTAGTTTTATTTTGAGTCAAATTCACTCTAAACCTCCTTGGTTTCATCATCCTGAGCAAGGCACGTTCAAAGCAGGCTTCAACTGCTCAGAGATTGCTGAGGAATTTGGACTTGCAGTTTCTTGTAGGATTGTAGATTATTAGTCATCCTTTAAACCTGAGACATTTCATACCCAGGGAACTGGTAATCACAGAAGCCACATCAAATTTGTGATTAACTGTAGACAGTTTTTAATGGGTCCTGTTATGTGATATGTGGATTTTTCACAGGGTCATGGGAATAATGCGTTTGGCTTCCTGGCCTAGTTCCCACTTTGGAACTATCAGTGCTTCGACCTTACTGCAGGAAGCTGCTGACCATGCTTCTACTCTGCAGCTCTCTGCTGTGCTCTGCACATCTCTGTGGCTTAGCAGAATAAATTGGGAAGTGATATTTCCCTTAAGAGAATATTATCTCCCAACTGAAATACAAAACACTTCTAAAGAACAGCTTTGTCAAAAAGAAAAAAAAGGTCAGTTTTTTTTCTGGAAAGTCTGGAAAAACTTTATGCAAGACTGCGTAAAGGCTTAGAGATGAGAGAGTCACAGCTCAGGTGGATACTCTGCAGTAAAGACAGCTTCAGAATTGCCTTTTAGATGAGAGTCATCTCCTCCCTTCAGCACTGTGAGCCTGTTGGTGAGGCTGAGTTATGTCCTCTAGGGCACAAGGGTCTGGCAGTGGTTCACAGCCCCTCCTAAGATACCACTCTATAGGGCTTGTTTGCCCAGAGGAGCTCAGACACCTCTGGCACCACAGCAAGAAGACTAAGAGGGCATCTTGTTCCTGGGCACCCTGGGATCATCCTTTCCCAGGGCTGTGCAAGTAACCCAACGGTCTCATTGCAACCCCTCATGAGTGACATAAGGGTCACAAGAGGGAAGTTCCGTTCCTGAGGACTAGGAAGTCCCCTAGGGTATATAAAGCTATCTATCTGTTGCAAAAGTAGTTTTCCTTACAACATTTGGTACATTATTTCCCAGAGAACATACAGCTTATAGATGAAGAGGCTGAGAGAGGAGCAACCCAGCCCTCTCAGGGCTCAGAAGAGTTGCAGCTTAGCTTGTGTTCCTGAGGAACCGGGTGGTCTTCCTGTATCAGAAATAGTACAGCCACCCTAACCACTGAAATATTAACATGTGCACCAATTTGTTTGCTTCCTGAATTAACTACATAGCTTTTATCAGCCATCTGTTTTTTCATACTTGACACTGGTGGTTTCATTTCTGCTGCTGCAATGCACCTTGCACTCAAGAAAATGTTTCCTGTTCTGGTTCCTTCTCAGTGTTTTACAGAAACCATGAGAGGTTAGACACCAATGGAAACTGTGATTCCTCCTGCAGCTTCTCAGCACCAGGAAAACATGCATCTGGCTACTGTCGCTGAGAGGAGGCATACACAGTGAAACCACCACCTGCCCAGTCCCTCTGTTAAAATAGAGGCCATATGAGAGCCTACACAGGAAAGAGCGTGAGATCTGTCTCTGTGAGACTTTGATAAAACCATCTCCATTGTTCTCGGGGTCACTCCCCTGCATGCTCTCTCTGAGTAGATCCACCCTTCCACATCCAGGAGCAAGACCAGCACAAGTGCATCTGCTACAACATGTGTGCCCAGGCTTGACCAGACCTGGGGTGTCCTCTGGCCCTCATTGTGCCCTGACCTAGCAGCAACCTCCACGGGGCCACCCTGCCCCAAGGCATCCTGCCCACGGCCCCATGACCTCCTCTGCTTTCTGGCATTTCCATGGAAAATGTAGCTTCTCCCAAGGCAGGATCTGCAGAGCTTCAGAAGTGATGGGGTGCCCTGCAGGAGGAAAACATCTGCATAAATGCAGACAGAAACCTACTGAAAGCAGAGAGGCATTTTCCTTCACCTAAACAAATAAATCAAGCTGATTTAAGCAGTGGCAGGAAGTTTCACACTTGAAATTGGCCTACAATTAGACTGTCTCATTATGATTAGGCTCTATGTAAACCGTGAGTGATTTCACGCATATCACACTTAGTTCATGCTAATATTTAGATCGTGTGTAAAATTTCATAAATGAGTACAGAAAACAATAGTTTGCTCATAAGGCACTAATTACAAACCAGGAAAGGGGAAGCCTAAGAGGTCAGTACACCTGGCAACAAGACCATCAATGGGAATGTCATGAATCAAATACTATCAGAAATGTGCATCAAACAGGGCTGAGGCATGTGTAGTGCACAACTACAAGACCAGTCGAGGCAAAGTTAGTTAGAACAACACTTGAAGTGCTTTATTCATTATTTACCAGCAATGCTCAGAAACACTGAGAGGTTTAAATTATTAAACTAATGCTCTTTGACTATTTTATAGAGCTGGATCTACAGGGTGAAAAGTTATTACTCAGTTTGAGTGACAAATAATGGATATTATTTGACCACAGTTAAATGGTACAAAAATATGCTCCTTGTTTCTTAGACAAATTTATGCCTAGCACTGAAGCACTTCTGCTGTGGGCATGTTCATGGCAGTCAAACACAGATGTCTACCCTGCACAGCCAGTATGGTTACACACCACCCCTGCATGGCGCACCACCTCCTGCTGCCATAAACACACTGAGAGCCGTCAAATCAGACTAAATGGTGCTTATACCTATGCTTTTCTTTCCCTCCATTTTGAACTGATACAAGTTTATGTTAATCTTGCTGTCAGCTCTTTTACACCAGTAAGAGGTGCGAACACAGCTGTGTGGCCATTCCAGAGTCTGTTTATGCTGAATAAGGCATTTGGGTTTAGCTGTTGCTGTGTTCTCTCGCACTCCTGGAAAGTTGCAAGCAAGTACTACAAGGTTGCTCAATAGCTTTCTGGATTACCAGCTTCTCTTACAGACATTTTTCCTGAGGTTTGAGCATATAGTTGCAAGTGTCAAGCATAGCCTGCTCACTATTGATACAGAAAGAAGGGGAGAAGGAGAAGAAGGCTGCAGAAGGAAAAATGATATGGGAAAATACTTGGATCACAAACTAAGCTTTTGGATGTGTGAAAAATATCCAGCATGATGAAGCATTCATCTCTTCATATGGCTTTCAGGTGTTTCTTCAATAAAGACACTTAGAGTCACAATAAATAAACAAACAAAAAAATCGAAGTAGCCAAGCTATTTCATTCTTACTCATTTGCAAAGTGTGACGTAGCTGTTTATGCACCATACAGTTAAAAGCACAGATAGCAAGGACACACTGAAATGGCAGCACTTTCATGACATTCACTTAGTTTGCTCTTGAACAGACAGCATTCTTTATAAAACAGCAAACTGAGTAACAGGGAATCTGCAAATTGTTACAAACTCTTGCAACAGAATTGATGCTTTATCTTACTTTACATCAGCAATTATAAGGGTTCTGAGAAAGCTGCAAAAGAAACCACAACCCTAGAGGGCCTGGTTGTACACATCTAGCTGAGGAGAGCTGACAAAAACCTCTTTATATGAAATTCAGAAAACACTGAAAATAGAAAACCAGATTTGTATGTTCTTTGTATATCCAAGCAACTTCCCAGAAAGATTTCAAGTTTTACACTTTGCTTTTGTACTAAAAAGAAAAGAAAGATTTTAACCTTCTCAGTAAGTGACAGCTCTGTGAAAACATAATAATGTGAGAAAACATGTTATATTACATATTGCATCATGAGGTGGTTTAATTAATTAGACAATATTAGTTTCTGTTGACATCAAGTATTTTTACTTTACCAGATCAAATCATAGACAGTTTCACAATCAGAACAGCATGTTTTTTACCTGTGGGAAAAATAATCATGTTTTTTAACATTGTGTCTCCAATTCTCAGGTTGTATTAACCTGCTTTCTGCAAGAAAGTAGTTGAATGGGTTTTACCTTGGACCTCCACTAGCCAAGATTTCCCCTGCTTACAGAGAATTATGGTTTCTGTATGTTACAAAAGAAAACAAGCTGTGTCAGGGCTTTGAAATGTGTACTCCATCTTCATCAGCATAATTTGTTAGATAAATAATGTGGTCTGGCAGCTAGGGAAAGGCCTGGGAGACATGTACCTTGGGTTATCCTACCTGCATACCTCACAAATGTTCCCCACTTTCATAACCTTCCTGTTCCTCTGCCTCCTGCCTTACGAATAAGGCCAACAACAACCTTAGCTTTGTAAGGAGTTTGGAGAGTGATGGGTAAAAGGTGTTATGTTTATGCTATAGATTGTTATTGCAAAACAAATAGTTGCTATATATGCAGGAAGGAAACTTTCTAAATAAAAGGTTTAGTAAAGTGTTCTAGATCACATGGCAGAGGAGGATTTGCACAGTAACAGTTCAATTGCAATAAAATCTGGGAAGGACTCTGGTTACATTCCCACACTATAAAGCCATTTCAAGCACCCAAGGTGGTATTGGGACAGAGACATAGGGAAGACAGGATTGCCACAATGGTCCTAAACTATATCTATTCAGACACTAACTTCCTCTACATGTAGAAGAGGTTTCCTCCTATCTAACTGTGCCAAACTTTATAAATTAGTTACATTTTATCCCACTCTTATTTAATTTGGCAAGCAATTTATTCTTGACTTTTATCCTGGATATAGCTAGTCCCTTTTCAGTCCTCTTTTTTTGAGCCACAGTAAATCCATTTCTTCAGAAGCTGCATGTTCTTTTGCTGTTATCTCTGAGCTTCTTTGGACTTCCTCTTACTTATTTACGACTTAAAGAGCTGAGTACAAGTGTAGAAAATTCACTCCAGTTGAGAAGTCTCAGTCAAGCAAACAGTATTTCTCATCTGTCTTTATTAAATGTCATTTGCTCATTTTCAGTCCTTTTTACTGCCTAGAAAGGCCTTTCTTTTCGTATCTAGAAAAAGATACCCTGTCCCCAAAACTAGGCAATATTTTTCAGCTAATTTTGTAGATGCACACTTTATTCCCTCTGAAACAAGAAGCAGTTACTATTACAAAAAGTAGAATATTTATTATTTAAGCTAAAGTAAAGTTATGTCTAAGCAACTGTGGTTTTTGAAAGTTAGACCTATTCTCCCTCTGATAAAATGTTCTATTTCTCTGATAGCATGTTTTAGTTTAGACAGTGTTTTTGTAGACATTGTTAATTCTTTGAAAAAGATAACATCTTGTGTGAAGCATGGTCTGTGCTGAACAGATGTCTCTTCTTCTATAATCACCTCTGCTTGGGGTTTCTTCCTATCTTAAAGGTGAGGTCAGGCAGAGAGCTGGAGCCTGTTCTGAATCAGCAAGGGGTTTGACTCTTGAAATGTTTCTTTTGAAATTAGACCTTGGAAAGTAATAGAATATGCATAAGATTTCTGGAAAAATGTATACATATGCATTTAAGTGGGAAATATATTCTGTAATCTGCTTTTGTCTCATTACACGTGGTTGATGGAGATCACTCCCTACGGTTGCCCAGGACCTGATAAAGGATACTTGCTTTCTAATACTCCAAAATGAGGTTTAGAGAGTTTATTTGCTGGCATTTTTGGAATCACCTGGTCAAAATAGTAAATGAAAATGATGTATACAGACAGCACTCAAGAACAGGCCACTGTAGGCAACAATGAAATTATTGATGGCACCTTTCTGAATGCAACTTAAGGGCTAAATATGAGTCAATTTAGCGATTGGTGGATGCACTGAAGAATCTAAGTCTCCTTCAAAAACATACCATCTGGCAACAGTGCTAATGTTGTAGCCTTAATTTGGTAGGTACGGAGTAGTTTGTAACATACAAAATGCAACCATCAAGTTTCCATGCGGAGCTGCTAGCACTAGAAAACTGCTAGCATCTTCCCCAGCTCTCTGGTAACAAAGGAGACATACGTAGTGAAAACAATGGAGCAAGCTGGTTTTGGATAGCACATTAAGGCTAAATGCCACCCTACCTCTGCTGAAGACCTTATGAATATTACACCTGAGCCAATAATGTCTTTTCAAATCAGGTTATCTTTTGCAGGCACTTGACCAAGGCAAAGCTTGGAGCAATCAATCCCAGCCCATGGAACTTCGTTTCTGCAGGCTGCTTGCTCTTAGCCACAAGAAAAGCTGTAGCTGTTTCTGTGTCTGCATGAGATGTGAGTGCTTTGCAGTATATGTGCTAGAGAAGCTTCTTGGAAAGACTGAAGAGTGGGACAGAAGAGTGGCTGGTTTTCAGTTATGTGGAACAACTGAAATCTTCATGAGTTGGAGCGTCAGTCTCCCTGCACCACAGGGGTCTCCTGTGTTCATGTGGTATATTAAAGCCAAGTTTGCTCTCACAAACCCCATCTGCTCTGTGGCTGCTTCACTTCAGATGCTGATGTAGATCAAAGATCTCACAAGGAAAAGGGGAATAGTAAACACAGTGTTTTCAAGTGGTTTGCTAGTTGTGGGTGTGCAAATTTTGCCTTTAGTACCAGCACATTCTGCTTGCAAGCCAGCCAGCAGACCAGGGATATTTTACCCTATGCAAAACTTATTGTTAGGCTGCTCCAAAAACTTCTTTGAAAGGTGCTTCCTCCTCTAGACCTACTGCTGCAAAGAGCACCTTGTGCATATCTCTAGCTTTCAGTCGACTTCCACATGGCAGTTAAGCTTGTAGTGTGCAGTTAATTTCATTCACTAAGAGTCAACTACAAGAGCTAACAACTCAATATATCCTGGATATAGTCTATTATAAGGATAATAAGTTTGGCTACTTGTGCTTCTTGCAGACCCACTCTCCTTTTCAGATGTTTTAGTTCTTATAGCTGTTTAATCAAGGTAGAAGAAAATAAAAACATTTTGCCATGAATCACACCTGGTATATCAGGTGATATACGATTCTAAGCAATTTTTTTTGCCAGTGGTGGAGAAGCTTACCCTTTTGAAAATGTTGAGATGTTTCTGGCAAACAAAGAGAGAAGTTTATCACTCAGGATCCTTTCAGCCTCATGATTCCTTGATTCTGTGAATAATGAAGTAACTTCCAAAAGGCAGTTGTGCAGCATGCACTTATAGATATGGTTAATTCATAAGGTTGCCCATTAATAATAAAGCAGAACATGGCCCTCCAGAGATCTGGGGGATGCAGGTTTCTGCTTCCCTTAATAAATAATATATAACTCTGGTATTTCTGTAATATCATGCCTCTAAAGAAGATCTCACTTAACCAGGTCTGTTCATCATCTTTCCCCTGCTGTATAATTGTTGTGGTTTGTTTAGAGAGGATTACTTATCTCCCATGGAATTCTCCATTAAACAGAGACAATCTCTTTTCTCTTGACTTATAACACCCCTTTGTCCAAAGGGATAACATTTATGTTGCACCTAATATATTACCTAGAATTCGAATGAGAGGCTGAACTTGAGTAACACAACTACACAGATCATTTATCATGCTCCCAAATGCTTGTGCATGTCTAAATTGAGATGCATAGTTTAAGTTGATTTGTGTTGAGACATTGCACTCTTTCTTCTCTCTCATAAGAGAAATAACAGTGCTTAAGGAGATAAACCAGAGCCTTTTCAGCTGCTCACACTTGAAAAGATGGTAGCATACAAAGATAACATAGGGTAAAAATAGGAAATTTCAGAAAGTTAAATTCTCTTTTGCTTTAACTTTGCACATACTATTTCAGTTTTAGGCAAGAATGGCAGAAGTATATCTTCAGAGAATGATTTGTCCCATGCTGTACAGTGCAATCTCATTCAGATTTTGTTATCTGGGAATGCAAAACCATTACACTTCTATGAAAAAAAAAAAAACAGTGGCAACTCTTACGTTACAACACTTATCTGACATGAGAAGGATAGACACATGTCTGGAGTAGAAACTTCGTAATTTGCTTCCCTGAAAAAAGATTATTTCCTTAAACTACTGATATGCTCTGACATGGTGTCAGATTATATCAGGGCATTTTCCATAAACCAATTTTGCATATATGTGAGATGCTGTCCATGACAGGCTCACAACTGAACTAGATAAATATTTAAATCATTTAAATATTTAATTCATGTGTTGGTCACAAATATCAATTTCAGTTCTCTCGCCTTTCCCAGGAAAATCCAACGTGTCTTCTGTCTTTCTTCAAGGCTAATTCTCAAAGCCTAAATGCACAGAAAAGATCTGTATTCTGCATACCAGCCTGTAAAGGCATTATTAACAAAGAAAAGTCTCCTGTTTGGTTTTCACTAACGTTGCTTGACAAGAAGACAGAGTACAGTTTAAAATCATAGCAGCACTTTCATTTGAAAAATGCTGTTAGGAAACGTAAACATAAAATATGTATTATTTCTCCTCTAGGAGCTGATTTTAATCTCCCTTCAGGCAGTGAAAAATCTGTTAGCCTAAGCAGGGCAAGTTCACCACTATTGGGAGAAATACGGACTCTCTGCATCTCCCATTTCTGTCTGTGTGCCTCCCCTTTTCTCCTGACTTCTGCTTAAGATATGAGGGGTTCTTCTAAGTTTCAGCCAATGAGATTTTAAACATCCCTCATAACTGACACATGATTATTGGTTTCAAATTCCCCCCCAAAATGGAGGATAAAACTCTCTGAACAAAATCCTCCATGACCTATAAACGTATCTTTAGAACAACCACAAACTGTGAATTTAGAAGTAGATGTTGACAATGTTCAGACCAATGAGACTTTTTATGATGGGCTACAGCAATCATGAAAACTGGATAGGTTAAGAATCAACTGTAATGATAGAGTCTGCATATAGGGAAGTAGTATGTAGTACTAACAGTTAACAAGATTTCTGAGAATTATTTAGCCCTGGTCTTGTGAAGAGCAATGAGCCCAATCTAGTTACAACCAGCAATTGAACAAACTGATGTAAACCACAACAGCAGCAACTGTTTTATGAATCTGCCCATGAGGATATCCAGTGAGGTGGCCAAACTGGTGCAGAGAGAGGACAGATCAGGTCCAGAGGCTTGATGCTACTGTAAAACTTGCCACAGATGTTTTTGGAAATCCAGCTTACTGCCCATTTCTGCAGCACACAGACCCACTCTACAGATTCCCTCGTGCCTTACAAGGGACAAAACAGGCACCAGTTTAACGCCACCATAGGAGACAAGTTGCCAGCATGGCAGTTCACCACTGCATGAGAAACATACTGCAGGCATAATCTCAAGATAGATCTAAGTGTGGACTGGTCAATCTGTTAAACAAGGATAACCAGATGAGGATCAAATTAGATCTAAGAAACTTGAGAGCTGCACATGCTCGTTTCAGGTGCTTATCTGCAAGAAAACATTTTTTTTAAAAAAACCTGTCCAGCCAGTTGAGGCACTTGAAATACCAAAAGCACTTACAGTTTCTGGCAAAAACATCCTCAGGCAACAGTAGCTGTGCTATCTTGCATGCCCAATAGCACCATTTTCTTGGCTGTTTCTGACTATCTAGGCACCTATCTCCTTGCCTATGGCTCTTTAGGTTTCAAAAATTAAGTGCCTCTGTGCCTAACACCCCTGAAGACTGTGGGGTTTTATGCATACCAGAACATACCTACGACAAACTGAGAGGCTGCGTCTATTCAAGTGAAGAAAATGTTTTCACTACCCCTCAGGGCAGCTAGCATGGCACAACATGCACTCATTAGACTTCACCTTGCTCACCTCCAAAGACGGGTGGCCACGTTTAAGCTGTTCTTTTTCTTTGATGCAGTATCATGAAATAAATTGAAAACTATTGCACTATATTTCATACTTGGATTAACCTCTACTGAATATCTGCACTCTGGCTTATTTTCTATGTCCCTGTGAGAGGAAATATTAGAATTAAAGCCTTTTTTTGCTTTAATTTTCTTTCTCTTCCCTTAATAAATAAGTGCTTTTTACAGAGTAATCCTGAGGTGCTTCTGCCTCTTGCCTGTTGCGGCTGGGGCGCTCAACAGCCAAAACCATGCCAGGGCTCTACTTAATAGCTCAGTATTGTGGATGGTTGCAAACTGCCACTCAGGTCTAGGTCTAGGCCTGTTTAGTTTGTTAGTACAGCACCACTGTCCTAAACAACTCATGCATTAGGGTGCTCCTGGCTTCACTCCAGACTGCGAGTGAGGGTATTTGCCAGGGAACCACCCTATAGGAGTGCGGAGAAGTATAATTTAATTTCAGATTCTGTTTCTCTCATCTCAAGAATAAACAGAAAAAAAAACCCAATCACTTTTCAGATAGAAGCTGGAAGTTCACCTTTTGAATTTTCCAGTGCAGCTCCCCACTCAACTTCCTGTTGCCTCTTGCCAAAGCTACCACTGCTCCTCAGTGGCAATTGAACCTGTTAAACTTAGTTCCCTTCCCTTTCTCGTTCACAGACAGGTCAAAGCTACAGAAATATGCTGAAATGGGCCATGCTCATTCCCCACAAAACAGAACAAGAATCCTTCTTAGAGATATTGCAAGCTACCAGCTCCCATAGCCTTCAGAAGGCACCTCTTTCCCAAACTTAGGAAAGAGAAGTATGGAATAGGATCTTGTCTAGAAAGGATTTGAATTCTGAGTTCTGCTACAAGGACAGAGGGTCTGCTCTGGAAGGCCTTGCCCTTCACATCATGCCTGAGAACCTGAGAAACACATGATCATGGGGTCCCTGGAGAAACTGGCTGCTCCCAATTGACTGCTTTAATGACAAACTGCTTGAGGGTCCAGCTTGAGGGATGCAGAGGAGTTCATAATAGTATCTTATGGTGCTGCTGTGTTTCATGTTTGTCTGCATAGTTGTTAAGGCAGAGTAAACTTCTCAGACCTCTTTCAACAACAGCCTGTATTAATGAATAACCTTAATCTGGGCTGAGGAATGGAAATCCACCTCTTTGAGCTGTGCTCTTAACCATTTTGGCTAATGAGCCACAACAGTGAAATTTCAGCTTAGGAGGATCGAGAAGGGGGTGCAAGGATAAGAAAGCAAGAGGATTGAGACAAATAAGGAGGGAAAATAACTTCACTGTGATTATGAATGTTGTTGAGAAGATGAGAAGTTGGTTTGAAGGTAGTTTCCTTTGTGGGAGCAAGGCATGCAAGAATGAGGAAAGAAAGAAGCCAGAGCCAAGCAGGGTTGCACATTTGTGAAGAAAAACCTTCTTTACGCAAGTATTATTTTACTATTTAATGTCATATTCTGCTGGTAGAGGCCACCCTTTGCTTTTTGCTGTCAAAGTCCCACTCCTGGCTTGTAGTAGGATTGAGGCAAGCTAGCCCTTCTTGAAGGATGTACTTGACCACCCGGCTGAAAGAGAGGGAGAGAGAACACCATAGAAAGATATATACTCAAAAGGGAATGATGAAGGGAAGTCATCAGGCAAATGGCACACATGAACAAAAGTTGATGTGTATAGGTTTTAAGATCCTGGCTAGGAGATAAGGCTAAAAAGCAGATAGAAAGGAAAGGTGTTTGAGGATTTTGAAAAATAACTCCAAACAAACCCCTGCCAAAGGTGAAAAACTGAAGGGTCAGAAGTGAAGACAGGAGCTAGAAACCAAGAGAGGAAACAAAAGAGGGTGACACACCTGGGAAATGCATAACACTTGGCAGAAAAAGGCAGTCAGCAAGAGGGGATGAGGCTGGAGAGGAAAAAGCAGTCAGGGGTGAGCATGGCAAAATAGCTGAATGGAGAGATCCTGCAGACAGAAGAGAGGCTAATGCCCTCATATATGTAAGACAGCTGCACTGATACGTGCAGAGACAACATGGTATCCAGTGTACATGCCTGCACATTAGGCTCAAGCTCCAACAGCCATCTTTCTATGCCAGCACTATATTTTCCTTCTTTCGAAAGAAAGTGAGTTGCGCAAAGTCAACATGGGCTGATCTCCATATAAGGCCCTGGGAAGGAGCTAGTTCTGGCAGCTGGGGTTGTGGGGCTGCCCACAGTGCAGGTGCTGCTGCTGGCAGGCATGGCACAAGGGTGCCTGCTGCTTCTCCCTGAGTTAAGCAGTTAAGCAGGGGAAGACTGCTGAGTCTGAGGCCAGAACTGAGAGAAGAGTAGGCTGCCAAATTAAGCACTGAAGTTGTTAGGGAAAAAAAAAAATTGTTAGCAGTTCTTAAAAAAATATCTTGCATAAACATGATGCTGTTTGGACCACATCGCTCAGTGCATGTGTGTGTGTTGCTGCCAGCAGCTCATGTATTTGCCTTCCAGACACTTGAAATGTGTGCTATATGGTCCCAAGCTTGAAAGATGGTAAGCACTCTTATCCTCTAGTTTGTGGTTCCAGTACGTACCCTGTCCTCTGCAGCATCAAGTTGCTGCCGGGGAGTGGCCTCACCAGCACTGGAGCAATACATTTTGAGAGGGATAAAGACAGTCTCCGGAGAGTCATGTGCCTGTGGAGCCATCAAGAGTATTCACGAGTCACCATTTTGTTATATGCAGACCTAAATTACAAAAGAGGGACCCTAAATTACAAAAGAGGGACCCAAAATTTAGGCAAATTAGGCCATGAAGTGTTCTGGTCTTTCTAGAAGAGCTTGCCTCCATTCCCTCCGCACACTCAGTGTCTTACTCCCTGAAGACTTATAGACCCTCAAATGAATAGGTCTGTGTATATATCACAGAATCACAGAATCACAGAATCACCGGGTTGGAAGAGACCCACCGGATCATCGAGTCCAACCACTCCCACAAAACACTAAACCATGTCCCTCAGGACCTCATCTGCTCGTAACTTAAACACCTCCAGGGAAGGCGAATCAACCACCTCCCTATATGTAGCACTATAGCCTCTGATATGGCCCTTGGAGTGCGTAGTCACCAGACACACAATTTGACTTGCTCTGAAAATAACTTCCCTTTGTCAGGTAGCTCTATATTTTATCAATATGTCATATTATATATTAAAATGTTCAATAGCTAAGAGGGTTATGGGAGTGATCTTTCTTCTTCCATCTTCCAGGACATTTCAGCATTACAATTAAGTCATTCCCATTTTCCAGTCATCAAGTGCTCTGTACCTTTTGCTGCTGAGCCTTATTTTCCCCTTGTCTTGGCCGCAGCTGCGTACACTAATTCAGTCACATCACATCAATGCTAGCACAGGTCAGCTGAGGTACTGGTGTCTCCACACAGTGCAACTCTCTGCGCTGCATTTTGGGGAGGCAGTACCACCCTGGCATGCCAGGAGCCTTGCCAAAGTGGAAGATCTGAGCACACATTGCCTAAGAGCTGTAGCTTCTTCTGGTGAACTAAGGCTTTTCCTGGAGGTCTTTATTGCACAACCCACAGTGATTAAGGCTTCCATGTTCTCAAAAGGAAATGAATATTTTGCAGGCTACGTAAGGAAGAATTTGGGAACTTAGGAGGCTAGGAGGGAAAGAATGCACAACAATGTAATTGGGTGAAAGATGAAACGCTTCAAAAATTGCTTCAAATGTTGGAGAATGAGAGGGAGGAAATAGTTTCAGTCAACAGCAGATTCATTGAAAGTTGTAGCAGTAGCAGAAAATAATTTGCAAATTTTGGTTGGATTCAGCATTCACCTTCATTTAGAAAACAGAAGGCAATTTTATAAGGAGTTAAAGTGTTTTGAAGATTTTGAATTGTCATTATTAATTCTGAAAAATATCAAGTGTTGTTTTCTGAAATCATGGAAGATTTTGGTTTGCACTTTATATTTGGTAAAGGCCCTTTTAAAATAGACCTGAGCATTAAGGAGTAGATCAAGGAAGAAATATGTATCTTGAAATAAGATGAAACATGTTCAACACTTCAGGTTGAACTTCCTTACATCTATTCTCCTTTATCAGTGTGACAATCACAGCAAAACCTCATAACACACTTAGCTCTAATGAGTTATGGTGAGTTGTAGGGCCTTCTCGAGAACAGCCTGTATGAAAGATGGACCTGTTATGTGAAACCCTGTTACTGCTGTGAAGCGTGCTCAGTTACAAGGTATTTAGCATACCTTATTATCCTTGGCAGGTCTGGTGCACATTGTTGTGCCAATAACATTATTGAAAACAGAAAGAAGGCAGTTTGCCCAAATATTTGATAACAAAACCAAATTGCTACAATTTGAGTCCAGTGGTAGGGCATGGGAAAAATTCCCATAATGTTAATGCTTTAGAAATGTTTATCTCACTGTTCTTTTTTTTTTTTTTTTAACAAACTGTACTTGTAATATAGCTTAGTTTTCTAAGATTTGAGAACATGCGCAAGGCTTACAGTCTTGGTGTAGGTCATTTCTCACATGTCACATTAAAAGCACAGACTGAAAACCTTGTTCTTCATCCTTTTACACCCTTTGTAAAAGCTGTACTGGTGTACTCCCAGTGAAGTAAAGGAACACAGGTAATTCAGATTGTGTCATTTCTGGCTGTGCTGCAGAGGTAGTTTAGGCGCAGTAAGAGCTGCCTTCTTAAAACAATCCGTAGTACATTGGCTAGAAAGACTAAGGAGGAGGAGCTCAAGCATTTGCTTCAACTTCTTCATAATAAGTACCATTGTACTGCTCAAAGTTTAATGAGCTTTAATAGTATTACTTGAAGGAAGGGTGTTTCCTCCCTCCACAGAAACTGCCTTGTGAATATGTACAGAAGTGTTCTATTCTTCCTTCAGTGAACTAAGTCTTTACTTAAGATTGATTTCAGAATTTCGGGAATGAAAAAAAAGTACATATTTATTCCACTGAACACACTGGGAATTTTTTGCTGAAAGATATCTTTCTGTGAGAACACTTCTATAGCTGCACATTAAAATTTTATGAAAATATGTTTAACTTTTTAATTTTTATTTCAAAATACAGGAGATTTTGGACTGAAAAACTCATTTAATAAGTGATAGCGGGATGGAGTACCTGATTTTAGATAGGCTTATATTGCTTTTAACTTTGGTCATATGGTAGATAGTGTAATCATGGGCAACGGTACTTATTATGAAGAAGTTGAAGCAAATGCTTGAGCTCCTCCTCCTTAGATAGTAACTAATCCTCCTCAGATAGTAACTTAAAAGGCAAGAAACTGAAAATGTATACAAATAGCTGTCTGTTCACACTTATTACAATGGAAGAAACAGAAGACCTACCAATTTTAGATGTAGGAATGGAAAATTGTATTTTTCCTTAGTTTTACCCCATGAAACTCACAGCTGGAAGATAATACAGTCAAGACAGTGCAATCAAGACTTAATCTGAATTTACTTACGAATTTACTTAGGAAGCTTCATTGTACAAATCAAGTTAGAGTACAAGGAGTGGTTATTTTGTAGAAATATTTTTCATCTGTAAAGCTTCTTGCTCCTTCTTCTGTGCTACTTCCCACTAGCCTCTCTTAAATGTGTGATGCTTGACATGAAAGGACATGCATCTAACTCAGTGACAGTTCCTATTGCCTTCCACTTTGGAAAGAACCAATGTGTACAGAGCACTTTTGAGTCAGAAAAAAGAGCCAAGATAACTTAGAAAATGTTGGCCTGCTGTATGTATGAGATATAAATATTCCCTTGTCATGGCTAGAGGTTTGGGAGGCCTCAGACTGACTGGAGACAACATGTTGTCACATGCCAGCCCATTAGAAAACAGCTGGGAAATCACTGCAGAACAAATTACTATTCATGAGGCAAAACCCTAAAACAAAGCCTGTCCTTCAAGTCCTGGTGGCCCAATAGGAGGCAGCATGGTTTAGAACGCTGAGGCATCATCTGCACAGCTGGAGTACTTTGACGGTATACTGCCAGGAGCCTGATGGCCATGTCTCATTTGGATGCGTAGGACTGGATTTTAAGCAGAATTCAGCACATACAGTTCAGTGCATAGAGAGTCCCAACATAAACACAACACTTCTTCAAACCCATAGAGAGAAAGGGGGTATTCAGTGCTTCGAGAAGCAGGGCAGGAAGCAAGCACCAAATGAGAGATTGACATGGCACCCACTATTTGAAACCAGATCCAGATCTATTTCTGCATGGCAATTTCAGGCTGTTAGGTCATTATGTTCCTTAGGCTTGTTCACACCTGTGATAGGAAATGCCTGCTCACAATTATATCAGTATTTCCAAAGAGCCTTGTGCCAGCAGCATCTCACACGTAACCATCATCAACCATACAAATTCACCTTGGCAAAGAATGGGCTACAGCACCTCTACTTAATCAATCCTACTTCTACTTTCATCTCAGCTTCTTCCAAGTTCTTTACAAGTTATGGATCCCTGTTTCTTCCTGAGGTTAGGAATACTTTAACAAACACATGCTCCAAGCTGTCTTATCCACTTTTTCTGCAACTGGGCAACAGGGATTAGCCACCTTCACCTGTGGAGCCAAGAAGACCTAGGACTTCTAGTTGTCAATTCAGAGTCTTTTGAGTTTTTTTTCTGCACAGAGTATCTGAACCTTGCTAGCCAAGGGCTACTGTGTCAGTGAAGCAACATAAATAAAATGTCAGTTGTGTTGTTTTTATTGGAAGCTTGTGTGTAAGGCTTAATGAAGATACAGGATGGGTATTGGAAGACTAGCAGCATGAATCTGGATTACAGAAATAAGAGGGTGAGTTCCTACTTGATCACCCCTGGTTCTGCACATTGACCAACTGAATCAGAGAGGTCCCTTTAGCAAGAATCTGCAAGTGCAGGCTCAGTTTTGTCACTGAGGATCCTGGGCAGTTGCTGCCCCAGCACTTTACTTCCTATGCAAGAAGACATGATGGATATTAGGGTGGAAATTGTCATATGTCCATGGGAGGATTTTAAAGGTATAATGAAAAGGGTCACACAGAACTTTAAGATGTTGCCTAGATTACCTTGGAATCAGCTGATCAAAGATCACAGAATCATAGAATAACCAGGTTGGAAGAGACCCACCAAATCATTGAGTCCAACCATTCCTATCAAACACTAAACCATGCCCCTTAGCACCTCATCCACCCGTCCCTTAAACACCTCCAGGGAAGGTGAATCAACNGAGCAACTCCTAAATCAAGGAGAACAATTGCCAGACTAACTATGGGGGATACAAATAGGAGTTACCATGCATATAGTTGCAAAGGAGGATTCAATGGTTCTCATCCATAAACAAAAACACTAGGAATATCTATGCAAGACAACCTAGGATCAGATATACTAGCCAAGGATCTTGGAGCAGGCTTTCTTAGAACTGATGCTCTTGTAGTGTGTGGGTTAAGGAAAAAAGAATTGGCAGTCAGATACAGCTGCTGCAGTAGAGGTCTGAAGTGTGGCACTGCACAGTGTTTGCCTTGGAGTTTCATGCACTGTACATTCTCCTGATCTTGTTTCTTATGCACTGAGGAAAATACTAGAGAGCATATTGGTACTGAACATCTCTTGACTACCTACACTGAAGTGCTTGCAGATATGGTTTAGTAGTGGACAGGTGATGTTAGTCTCTATGATCTCAAAGGTCTTTTCCAACCAAGTGATTCTATGATTCTTGGTCTTGCCCGTAGCCCTGGTGAGCTGAGAAGAACTCAAGTTCAGTGATGTTTCTCACTGAGATAACTCTCCAAACTGGTTGGGAACCAGCAGCCTGTGACCTAATTGCAGCCTTTGGAATGCCTACTCCTTGTTTACCAAAAAAAATCAACAGGTCTGCAAATAACTCAAAAAGCTGAAAAAACATCATCTTAGAAGAAATATACAAAGCTATTGCATTCTTGATCCCAAGTTTACAGGTTAAGTTAGTGTAGAAATTGAATCAATAAAGCTGTTAAGACCGGAGTTGCTCCTAGTATTCAGAATTACAACAGAGCAATTCTTTTCACCTGCGTATCAAAATGCTGAGCAATAAGCTTTGCTGGCAAACATCCAGTGCTTAATGTAACTGTATGGTTCTATCTGAAACTCACTTAGAGATCATATTATCCTTTCTGTGCCTCCAGAGCTCAATGTTGTTGCAGGTTACTTTTTGGTTTGTTTCTGCAATTGGGAAAATTTCTGATGTGCAGCAACTGAAGTTATATTCATCCAAATGTCAAACACAAAACCACATAGTAATTTGCTACTGCTGGTTATGAATCTTAAAAATAAAGGACCTCACATAAGAATTACCATTGACTTAATTTTCATAGCTTCTTATTGCCATTGATGTTTCATGCTATCCCCACTTGAAAACAAGACAACAGATTTTCTTGTCTGAATTTAATTTGTGACCTAACTACACTCATTTTAAGCTTGCTTGACTTCCTTCATGGCAAAGTCGCTTACAATTACTGTCACATGCAGCTGTTTCTTTCCTTAATGTGTTCACTTGCAAGATTTTATGGAGACTTTTTTCATACATAATGTAGAACTCTTGAAAAATGGAAAAGCTACAGGCTAAAAAAAAAAGAACATGGGAATCTCAGAGCACTCCAAGGCACGGAAAACATGAGGGAGTTTCAGAAATGCTGCAGGAGTACTAAGGTTAATGCAGAAGACTGAGCTGCATGGTAGTGGCAGGGAATCTGGGCTGGATGGAAGTCCACGGCAGCAGCCTGTGGAAGCAAGGCTGTGGTGCAGAAAACATTAAAAAAATAAGAAAACATTCTAAAATAGCACTCAGGGAGAGCAGAGGTTCCAAACAAGGGTGGAGAAGGAAAGACAACCTCTTTTACAGTGACCTAGATGGAAGTAATACCTTGTGCCTGTCCTCACAGAGCATCCACTCTGGCCCTTAATCCCCCTCAGCACTCTTCTCTGCATCACCTTCACTACTCCACCAAGACTTTGTGTGCACAGCTCAAAAAATGATGCATGTGCTCCAGATAAGGACAGAAGTTCAGTCTACCAACAGATGACATTTGGCACCTCCTCCCATGACCTCCTCCAACCCTCACAAGTGCCCTGTAGACAGGGTTTTGCCCTCTGCTACAATGGAAGTGTCTGCTGGAAGAGGACAGGGAGACCTCACAGTCTTTAGTTTTGACTACAGAACTCATGGGTCCTCTTGCCTTGTACCTGCCTATCTACCATAATTTCTGCTTTCTTTTTCCAGTGTTTGTTTCCCCACCCTGTATGTCTGGTTTGGTTTTGTGCCCAGAAGCATGATCTTACAGCTAGCTTTTCTGAAATGCATGTTGCTTGCTCAGTGTCAGCCCCACAAAAACATACAGAACACTGTGTATCAGCAGCATGTTCCTCTTCTACTTCTCAGTCTTTATGTCAGTTGCAGATTCTGTTTACAATTGTATTAACATTTTTTTCCAAACCATTACAAATTATTATATGGTACAGGCTGCAGTAGAGGTAAATTTGTCTGGTAAATGCTCACATGGAATTCCATTTGTGATACATTAAGTAAAGTATTTAATCTATTTAATGCATTGATATTCTATCAATGCTAAATAAAAATATAATGTAGAACTAAATTAAGTATCTTTTTGTACCAACACTTCTACTAAGAACATTTAACATACAGTCTCAGAAGAAGAATAACGTCCAGCCTTGGGAAGATTCATTTGCCAGAATTTGTGTATTGTAACTTATATTGCCATCTCTCTAGTTTTTTATTAATTGAAACTTGTATCAACATTGTTTTTCCTACACCAAGACCAGGGTAAGCCCTAGACTTATTTAGTCTTTTAAGTCTTAGCTCTAGAACAGCCACTTCTGAGTTTTCTGGAACTTCTCTAGTATTCTAGTGTTCAAGGAGGTATTAAAAATAAGGGAAGTTGATCCACAAGGGGTTTTTTTTAATGTTCAGATACAAGTTATATTTACTAACTGATTTACTAGTGACATTTTAATAGCTTCAGGTTTGTATTATTCTTTAATGTCTTTGCAATGGTTTCATTTTTATGAGTAATTTTTTAAAAAATATGTACTGACCAGCTGTGACATTCTGTCATTTTTATTGAGAGTTGCTCAATTTCAATCCATAGTTCTGAGAGTTACTTTTGTTCCTGAATATCTGTTACTACCTGCATTAGATCCTATCTTGTGTCGTTTTCCTTCCCTTATTAGTTTACAGCATCTAGCCTCCTCCTTGTATTTATTGCTATAAAATTTCCCTGTTTCCTCTTGTTTCTTTCTTTTTCTTTTTCTAAAGCTGGTTTTTAGTCAATGTAAATTTCTGTTCTGATTATAGGTTGCTGTTGCTAAGTTACGTATATTCATAAATAAATCTCTGTTGTTAGGCACAGTTTCCAATTTATATTTTTGCTCTGATTGATTTGACTTACAAATTACTTTGCGTAATAGCCCCCTGAAAAGATCCTATATATTTTTATTTATTTATGCGAAATATACCAAGTACATACATATTAGTTTACACATAAAATGACAAATCATATGTCCTGATCACTTTTTGCTAAACAAAGTTGTAATTTTATAAGCAGTTTTTCTTTATTTGATAATATGAGATGCAGAATTCCCTGGGTTGCATATAATGTGTTTTGAAGCATTCTTAAAATTCCAAGGACACTAAAACATTGACAGCATGAGACCACCAAAAAGTCAATGGGAGTTCACTGATCTCTATGACATGGATGGAAGGAAAAATCAGTCATTGTCATTTTCCTTCATTCAAGGAATTCGATAGATTCTGTTAAATATCCTGCCTCAAAAAGTTAATAGGCATGCGTTTAAAGTTTAGCGCGTGCTGAAGAACTTTAAAGAATGAGACTGAATTTAAGGACACTAATAATTTTTTTCCCTGGTAGCAATACCACCCATATGAAAGAAAAGTCACAAAAACACAGGAAGAGAAACTGCTGTTAGCAGATACTATACAGATGTTTACAATTAAGCACGTTCTTAACATCATTGCTACACTACATCAGGTGTGTTCAGACTATAACTTGTTATCCACTACAGCATAACTTCTGTGGGTTACCAAGAGGTCAAATATATCTATATTTCACAAAGTTCACATCTACGAGAATGCAGAAGAAATGTTTATACTATGCTCTCCACAGCCTTGATCTATTATTATACCAAGGTACTTGGAGATGTTCAGAAATGAGAGCATTAATTAGCCCACTCAGTCACAGGATTATTGCTGTGTTTAAAAGCTTTATTGATTTAGAGCTATAAATAGTAATGCTATGAGTACTAGCCATCAAAATTTCCATCATGAAAAACTGCCATTTAGAAATAGAGCCTGTCTGAGCTCATCAATGTCCTGGCTAGCACATCTACAACTGCTTAGTAGTCTTGTGTTAAGCCAGTTATTCATTGAAAATGTGCCTTTGCTGAAATCAAAAATAGCAGCAGATCTGATGCAGCAGTGTTCCTTGGCTCCTGGAATGAGTTTCTGGAGAAGGAATATGGCAGAGGGAGAGTGCACATAAGCCTTGCCATAGAATGTCAGATAGGCTGATGCTCAGCTTCACTTCACCTGGAGAGGGAAAAGCCTCCTGCTGTGAGTGATTTAGTGCCCAGGGCAAAACTCTTCTTTCTAGCCCAATGAATATTTAATTACTTACACACTGTTAATCAATGGCAGCAGGAGAAAGTGTCTCCTAAGCAAATTCCCAGTATGACTGTCATGGAGCAAAGATCATAACTTGTCTCCTAAAACTGTGCCTTGATAACTATAATAGCATTGGTAGGGACAGGAGAAAGGTTTTGCCTCCCATTTCGAGCTAAGGAGAAAAAAAATATTAAAAATGAGACTAATATGTCAGAGTTTAAAAACCCTTTGTAGGAGCTAAGGGTTTAAAAACCCTTTTGTTGCAGCATTGTAGGGCAGGACTGAAAAAAAAACCAACCCAAAACAACCAAAAAGGCTCATATCTCTGTGCGTATCTGACCTCTGGAAGACCGTGGAAGTAAAGAGCAGAATGGAGAACAGCTGCTTTCAAAGTAGAAGCAAATATACCCCTGATCAGTGTAATGAAACAATGAGTTTCCAACCACAGCATGAAAAGTGAAAGTATGAAATACTACCTGTGCTCTGAGGAAAAAGCCTGAGGGGCTGAAATACCAGAGCTCCTTCTCCAGAGGAACTGGAACCTTGCACGAAGCAAGAGTAGGGGAAAAGAGTTACTGGGTTTTTTTATCCTTTTCTGTTCTGGTTCCTTGGCTTGGTTTAGATTGAAGAAAACAAATCAAAACCTGTAGAAGGCGTGATGAGATGCTCTTGCTCCTGCTGGACTAGTTTGGCCACAGAAAGTAAAATGGAAGCATGGATCTTCCAATCCATGAAGCACAAAATTTAATGGAATGAGAGGCGGGCTAACCTCCCAGCCAGTCGCTGAGCAGTGTCTCTCCCTTGCAGCAAGATCTGCTATAAATAAGCCTTGCAAGTCCTGTCTCTTTGGAGGATTCTCTATATTTTTAAATAACTCAAGACCTAAGCGTAATTTGAAGAATGTTCAATGAAGACAATAGATTAGCTCCAAAAACACGTGAGGTGCAAACATGAGGTGAACCAAGATGCTTATGCAGAAAACAGCATAACCCTAGATAACATTTAAAATCAAATGTGAGTAAAATTGTTCTGAGGTTTCTCACTTTACAAAATGCAGACAGTAAAGACCAGTTAATACAAAAATTAACCAATATATACTGTTAATTAAGAAAGGACAAAAGTAAAAAACTGTTTTGCCCTGGCCTTTTGAAAATAGCTATTAGTACTGCCAGATGTCTGGAGATAGCCTTGCTTTGCTTGTAAACGAGCTGCCCCGGCTTTGAGCAGGGTTGCTCTCCCAGACCACGCACTGGGGAACATTTGATGGCCAAGGCTCTACCAGCTCAGGAATTCTGAGCTCCTGCAGTTCTGTTTTCCCAGTTGTCTGCTCTGTTTATAAATTGACCACTTATAGCAAATCCAGCACCTGCTGTGGACACTTCAAGATGCCAAGCTCTTGAATATATTTTGAAGGGAGCCTTCCATGCTTTAGCAAATTATGCTCAACTCTTCAGTTCAAGTAGCCTCCCAGGATTTCTGAGGGCAAGTTTAGGCTGTTGTGAACTAACTGGATAAGGCTGTAGAATTGGTTTTGGTAGACTTAAAATTTATACTATTCCCTTTCAGAACAAAATAGCAGATCCACTGTGCCTAGAACATATCTCTCTCTGTAAGCAAAGTACTTTTATCCTTCACACAGCACTTAAAGATGAATTCAGACTGGCAATTCATAAAAGCAGAATAATAATAATAATAAACCCCACTGACACTTTTACTGTCACTAATTTGTGATTTTTGTATTACCAGGTTATGATGATCATTCATGAGCGAGTCCCAGGCAGAAAATATCAGATGCTTGCATTTGTTCTAACTCATTCACCTCTTCCTTTAACTAACCTTCCTCAACTTAAACGTGTTCAACCAGCCACGAGAAACACTCAGTTATACACAACAGAAAATGCAAAAGGGATGTATCAGCCTCATTGATTAGCTTGCTCAAGCACAGCTCACAGCACAGGTTGGCTTTGCAGCTACACACAACCCAAGTCCTACTGCAAAACCAAATCAACACCGAAGAAAACTCTAGATAGCACTCTGTGAAGATGGAGGTCTCAGAGCTGTTAATAACCAGCTGAAGGGAAACATGAGGCTAGTGCATCTTCAGCTGAAGAAGGACTTTTGGGAGGCTGCATGACATATGGGCTCCTGGGTTTTGGAATTCACCCATTCCTCCTCCTCTGTGGCCAGAAAAACCTTCAAATTCCTAACCTTCAGGCACAGTACAATCAGCCCATCTATTAGTCTGGTCTTTTGGAGAATCTGCAGATGTACAAGGGGTAATTGGGCTCATAGGTTAATGGTTTTTTTGGAGGATGGTTACTTTTCCATGGCGTTAGACGTTTGTTTGTGCATTTCTTATGTCTTCTGGGATGTAACAAGAATACATTGAGGTTGTCAGAGTATGACATGGTCTATCCTCATGTAGCCAAGTCAAAATTCATACAGAGGTGAATGAAATGTGACCTCAAATGCCTTAAATGTTACAGATTTCTGATTTTGTCTGGGCTTTTCATCTCATTTGCTCCACTGCAAAGTTGGCATAGAATGCTACTGAATAAAAATCCTCCAACAACAGTAGCCTTTTACCCAGGTCCTGATGTTACACAATTCACCAGTGACCCTGGCATACAAGCCCTGTGGTGCTGCCTTGCAGCTGGACCACGCTTAACTGAAAACGGCCTTTACACCATGAACAAGGTGGTCCTGGTCGCCTGTCTTCAGAGAAGCTGGCACCCAGTGATGCTGAAGAGTGACAGTCTAGAAACACTTCATTAATCTGTGAAGCTCGCTGCCCCAGGATAAAAGGAGGTCAAGTGCTCAAGAGGACTCCAAATGGATTAGCTTTTGTACTGCTCCTGCAAACTTCTAATCGTACTTGACATTCACAGACGACAGCACAGAAACTTTCATATTACAAAGCATTATCTAGCCTTTCCTAAAGTTAATGGAGGGATGTGAAGGGGGGCAGCAGAGACAAAATAAACCATTGCCTGAACAGTTTCTCAGAAGCATATGACAAAGTCTGGTAAAAGGAGAAACAGTCCACTGGAGAGAAAACACTGCCATATGACCGCTCCCAAATGCCTCCCAGGTGGCTCCTGACTTGCTGAGGGGTAAACAAAAGGGCAGTGAGCATCCCTGCAGCTAAACAGTGAGTCCTCACCACTTGCAGCTGGACTACACTCAAGCAGAATCTGCTTGGCTGAGGGCTGGCCAAGGAGGTGCTGACCGTGCAACTATCTGCAAAATGCAGAAGAGTTTTTGTGGGACAAGGCAATTTCTAAGCATTTAGAGAGGTCTAAAAATGCATTACCCTTTTTGAGTATGGACTAGTAGTCAAGAGAGAGTATGCAGATCTAAATTCACCTTCTGCTAACAAATATAGGAAAAGAGAACCTTTGAAACCCAAGTACAATTGTGAATAATTGTCAGTAAATAGATGGAGTCACATGGATAGGAAGCAACACTCACAATGCAGCTTTAGGTAACTCTCAAATTGAAGCAGGAATCCAGAAAGCTTTCCCTTCGTCAGTAAGAACTTTCTACCCTCCTTTTAGTACTTCCATGCAAGAAAGTCACTTCAGATTAACTGCTTTGTTTTCTTTTGTTTTAGAACAGTGATTAAAGTTCTTTTCTTAATAAAAATCTGAAATACCAAGTATAAACAAGCAACAGTATTAATCTTATTTTTACATCATTATATTCATCATACCTCTTTATTTTCTTTAAGAATCAGTTAAGTGGTTCAGAAAACATCAACTCAGGGGTACTGATACATGTAAAAAAAATATTACAAGAGCTTAGAAACCACAACCAGATCTATTTTCAGATTAAATTAGTACTCAAATGCATATTAGCATTTGCTCCCAGATCTTCAGGACAGCTCAAAAAGTTGTCTCAGGAGTTTTTTGGAATGTGGCCGTCATCTTTACTGTGAGAGTGTCAAAGTGTTGAGAATGCTCTTCTGGAAGTGCTTTCCAGTCATGTCCGAGGGCTGAGTATGGAAGAGCATGACCTACTTTAAAAATCTGGCCCACAGCTTAGAGAGAACAGAGAGTATGATGAATGCCAAAGATTGCCTGAAAGCATCAAGCAACGAAGAGTGCTGTGAACATTCACTGTTGTGGAAGACATTAAATTGAAATGGGTTCTTAATGGAAATACTTTAAGGAAATTATACCTACCAGGATGTTGGTGAATTGTTTCCAGTGTGTATCCAATGTCAGAGAAAAATTAACTGTTGCAAACTTAAGGACATTCAAATTTTTGAGGATAAGTTCATCCAGCATGTTTAGATGTTTGAGAGGTCAGAGCCTTGTCATGTTGTACTGACATGACAGGTACTGGTACTCATGCCACACTGCTTGTGCAGGCATGTAAAAGAAGCTGCAGCTTTTGGCTCCCATTAATAGTACGTGCATCTTGACACATTACTTTTGGTTAGGATCTTGGCTGAGAGTCCAACCTTTGGGACACTGAGTCAATATTTTACAGAGAATATTTTCCTGTATTTGGTAACACCAAAACTATTCTCACAAATATGTCAGTAGTACTAACTTCACATTTCATTTTTGTGTTCTATATTTTCATGTGTGCATCTCAGTGGATAGACTTGTGTATTACCTACATTTGCTCTCTTGCAAGGGCTCCACTGACCTCTACTAGTTTTCAGCACTGTGTGGAAGGAATTTGCTGATGAATACCTGTCCACTCATATGCACCTTCATTCTATAAAGAAGTTTCTTTGAAATTATTTATGTTTTGCTCGGAGTGTATTTCAGACCACAGTTCTGAATAGGTAGTGACTCTTTTTTCCCCCGTGAAAAGCCCAGGGCAACTCTGGCACAGTGAGTGCACTAACATTATTCATACACTACAACTGCTTACTACACCACCTGAAAGCTGCTTGCAAATCTAACCTTCAGTTAGTTTGGTTGCATTTTAACACAACCTTTTCCTGGTAAACGTAAGCAACATATTCAGCAGAAGTCCATGAAAATAGAAGAGATAAAAAGAATGTAAGTTGTTTGTTGGGGTTTTGTTTCAAATTCTTCAGCTTTCTGGCTGTTCAGAAGCAGTCAAAAGGCTCTCACACCTCTTCTAGGAATGATGTAGTATAGCTAAGTCATCCACACAACTAAAAATGCTATAGCTATAAATTGGCTCTTAGTCCTAGTTACTTACTTGTGGGAAAAGGAAAACAGCATTATGTCTCACAGCAGGGTAAGCAAAATATATTTCATTTTCAAGTAGACTACTATAAAAGCAAATACTAAAAATTGCTATATGAAAACCTCAAGGTATTCACCAAAACATTTTCTGATTTTTTTTTAATAAAAACATTTGTATTTTTCTTCTGTTTCTATATATTGCAGATACTTGTTTCCCAGGATACCTTCCTAGGGATAAGTTTTTGGGATGGAATTAGAATTTAAAATTAGGCTTATTTATTTATTCTGGCTAGTTACATGACTGGTACTTGCTTGCATTGTTTCCCCTTATAATAAGAAATCAACATTTTTCTTTCTCATACATTATTTCAGTCTTCACTTGGCAGTAGTTTAAACATATTAATATTAGCATTTGTAAGCATACCCTGAAATAAACACAATGAAGTCAAGATACCTTCTGGTCTACTTTTAATTTCAATTAAAGGTTTAGTAGAAACTCTCTTAAGAGGAAACGTAACCTCAAGCAAACTATTTTAATGCTCTAAGGACAAACAAACTCTCAGGCAAAGCTAAACATGCTCACTGTAAATTACAGGGCAGTCAGAGTATGAAAGGACATAAACAGACTCCACTCTCACAACTGAGAAAAAAACACATGGCATAGAGAGAAGTCATGTGTCTGATCCTGAAGTTAAGACCCAAGGTAATATTAGGATCACAGTTGTGGATATATTTGATAATATGGCTCTGTCTTTGCAGAGATGTGTCAGACGTGCAAGAAAAAGGGACAAGCTCCCTTACAGAAAGATCTGCCACAAAAGACTAGAAAATATGAAAAAAGGAGGAGTGAGGAAAAGCTCACACGTAAATTATCTAACAGTAGGCAGGGATGTTATAGACCTGTAGCCTGACTGAGGTCAAATCTAGGGGAGAAAGCAGTCTCCTTAGGGCCACTACTCCATGTTTTATATAAACAGCTCCTCCTGTGTCCTGACCTCCAGGCACAAGAAGATACTCTTGTTTAAGGTCCCAAGGAAAACAGAAGAGAATAGAACTTGGCAGTTTCTATAGGAGAAATGCCTTAGTTACATGGAGACAAAAAGATTGCCTGCCTGTGGAAAGCCAACTCTGCTTGCTAGTCTTTATGTAAACTGGTTGCCTCCTGAAGAGCCTTCTAATTTAGTATTCACATACAAGATAGCTTACAAAAGTGAAATATCTTGTTTTTCATTAATATATGTGGTTACTAACAGAAACATTTTCCTGGATTCTTTTAAATAAAGCTGTCATACCACTGCCAAAAAAGCTAACGTAGGTCAAATTCTCATGGAAAGCATCAATGTGTAGTATTTTCTTCAGCTGATATGTTGTTACTGACCCAAGGAAATTACACATACCTTACCTGGATCTCAGGAGCCACTGCCATCACCCATAAAAAGGAGGTTGTATGACATGCTATACCTTTCTTTGTATGATGTTGAAAGGAAGAGGCTTATAATAATGATACACTTGAGGCAATGTTGTAGTATCTGGGTCATTAAATAGATCAAATAGAAAATGCACGGTGTTCTAAAATTATATTTGGCAATGGCTCTATATCAAGATTAATAAGGTCAACAGGAGTACATACAGAAATCTGGAGTCTGAGGCCAAATCTTAAGACATGCTGAGTGATCTCATCTTAGTCAGAGTATTATTTAATCTCTGTAACTAGTCCCAGGGACTCAATAAAATAACTAGAAAGATTTTTAGAGATTCTTCTTATCCCTTCAGTAGGGAAAAAAAAAATCATGGTTCGTATGTATTCTTAACTGACCCAGACCACTAGTTTACAGTTAGAGGACACTGCTCCTTTAACTAAGAACATCAACTTCCATATGATTTTCAGTATAAGTCATTTTGGGATGCACTGTATGAACCCAGACAGCTCTTAAGAACTGTTTAAAAAAACACTACTTGTGGCTAAGCTGGTAACATCTGTGACATCTCTTGTAACCCCAGCAATTTGCCAGTGGAATAGTGATAGGCTGTGCTATTAGTATTTAATTTCATAATATTTTACGAGCTTTGTTTGAAGATCTGGTCTGTGCATTCCTTTGATATAGACCAGGATCGATATTGTTTCAATTATTATTTGATTCTTTTTGCATGTAAGGCATATAAGATCTCATCCTTAACAATATTTTCCTGCAATACAACACTCCCCATTCTGACAGGAAGCAGGAAACACTATGGAAACTGGCAATGATTAAAATCAGAAGAATGTTAATTAGCTGGAAATTAGCTGGGAAAAATGCTTTTCAAACTCTTTCTGTTTGGAAAGCCCTAAAAATCTGCAAGTGGTGCAAAACACTTTTCAAAAAGAAAAAGTTACTTGCTAATGTACTTGTGTTAGGATCGTATTTCACGAACTGTTTAGGAGAGTGCTGAGCTATGACATTGGTATAGAGGTTTCCTCTTCAGTATCTGGGAAATGCCACAGGTTCTTTATGTCTTGCAGTGAGAACCTACATAACGAAGTTTTTAAGCATCGAGTAGATATTTCTTTTAGCAATAGGATGCTTAAGCACCCTCCTTGTTAGAAAAAGGACGCATCAGTAACTTCTGTCAGTTATTTAGATATTACTTGTTTAACTGATATATAGCTTTAATAACACTTAATTTGTTATTTCCTGTGATCATGAACTAAAATGATGTATTTCCAACAGAGTCATTCTTAATTCTGACTGTTAACTAGCACAAGTTCTGATGTTCCATAGTTACATAGCTATGACCTTGCTGTATGATGTTGTACAATTTGACCGTACTTACTGGACATTTTATGTCTTAGAATATTGATTTCTTCATTTTTAATGTCAGCTTCTATTTCCTTTTATTTTTCTTTCCAACTTTATGTAGTGAAAACCGTATCTGCATTTCACCCCTTTGCATATCTGAAAACAAAGATCTAACTTCTGATCTAGCAGCCTGATCTAGTGGGACGTATCCCTGCACTTGGCAGGGGGTTGGAATTAGATGATCTTTAAGGTTCCTTCCAACTCAAACCATATGATAATTCTGACTCTCTCAGAGATATAAAACATAGATTATTATCAAAACATCACCTATGTATAATCATTCCCAGCTAAAGCAAAAGCCTTGATCAGATTTCATCTCTGCTCCTTTGTATCTAGAGGACTAAACATCTAGGATAGTTATCACATATTTTGGAGGAAATTTATATATTCCAATACTATTTCTTACTCAAGCACACAAAGCATGTGCTTTGTAAGCATTATTTAGAATCATAGAATCATAGAATCACCAGGTTGGAAGACAGCCACCGGGTCATCGAGTCCAACAGTTCCCACCATTCTCTAAACCATGCCCCTTAGCACCTCATCCACCTGCACCTTAAACACCTCCAGGGAAGGTGAGTCAATCACCTCCCTGGGCAGCCCATTCTATTGCCTAATGACCCTTTCAGTGAAGAATTTTTTCCTTATGTCGAGCCTGAACCTCTCCTGGAGGAGCTTGAGGCCATTCCCTCTTGTCCTGTCCCCTGTCACTTGGCAGAAGAGGCCAGCTCCCTCCTCTCCAATTTTTCTTCCATAAATATTCAGTAAAGATTTATTTCTTGCATATGAATGTCTTGCCCCCTGAGCTTTGGTAAACTGTGAAATCGCACTTGGATGTAAATTGTGATTCCTTTTCAGGGGAAAAAGACATTTCTTGCTAGAATGCATTTCCACGGAATGTCTAGCCTTCAGCATTAGTAATTAGCTAAGTTACTAAAATATTTGGTTATTTTTGGCTAATACAAACTTTTGAAGTTGCCCTTGAATATAATTTTTCCCTTTCACTGTATCTCAATGTTACCAACATTTTTCATTAACAGTTGTGTCAACAATGCCTAGAGAAATTGAAAGGAAACACGTTCAAAGGCCTTTAGCATATAGTCACTTTGTTGTACAAAGATACTTATACAGATCATTAAAAAAATTTAAATACCTGGTGTGGATGGGAAAAGCATTAATAATTTCTCACAAACCAAAATCTGTATCTACTAAGCAGGCATTGGTCTCTGAGAAGAAAATTTGATCCTCTGCTGTCATTTTGAATAGGAACAGTGTTTAGTATTTAGCTTCTTTGGACAGCCTTAAAATTGTGATTTCTTTCTTTTTGTGTGAAAAATACAAAAGAAACTTAACCTTATAAATATTTCCCTGCAACACAACACCGTTCATGCCAATTGGAGATTTATCGGGAGAAATGAGAAGAGAGGAAACAAATTGTCACAAAAACTGTCCCAGAATTTCTCCATACAGCTTGAGTCTTCATCAGGGCTGTAGGAAGGGATCACCAAACATTTTCCTGCTTTTGAACACATACACTTGCTGCCACTTGTAGTCTCTGGGGAGTTCAGGTTTCTAGCATGATTTTAGTAGGATGATAATGGGTTACTTTATTTAGTGTAAAATAAGGAGTCCTCATTTAAGCTCTGCTTGTGAAAGGATGGGGTTTGTTCTGACAGAAAGCTGCCAGAAGTCTTCTCTTGATTCCTGATGGTAAAGCTTCAGTGTTACGTGGAAATGATCTAGGATATGTACTGAGTGGGCACAAGAAAAGTAAATAGTTATGAGATCTCTCTTCACACTGAAATATCTTTATGAAAAGAGGTGGCCCAAGAAAAATGAAGTTTAAATCTGAAATTCTTTGGGGAAATAACTAATCAATAAAACAGTTAATAAGCCTAATGGGTCACCTGAAGATTTAAGATAATGAAAGATAGGTAATTTCTTATAGGAAAAAGATCACACTTTTTTTGAGATTAATTATTTCCAGAAACTCATGAGAGAAAAAGGATCCCAAACTCTTGGTTAGCAAGGACCCTGATCTCAGAGTGCTGAACCCAAATTTGTAAAGACGTGAAAGGAGTTGTTATTTGATTTACGTATTTCTTGAGCTGGCCAATGTGCTATGTGAGTCAGCTTTTGTTTGCCTGGCGAGAGAAAGTACTTGCTTGGTCAGACTCCTGGAAAGCCTTGGCTGCAGACACAAAACATTGCTCTGGGCACCCAGACCACAGAGTAATGTTAATCAGCCAGATACTGAGGGACACCCCAGGAAATTCAGTTCAACCACCGTGTGATGCAGGGAGCCCAGAAATTAGCAGGGGGAGCAGACACCATCCCAGTCCTTTTACCTTTGCAATCTGAGACTGAAAATGCTTTAGGGCAGGGATTGCCCCACTGTTTCTGGTAGTATAGTAGGACTCAAATCTCAGCTGGAGCCCTCAGGCACCACAAGAAAGCAATTAATGGCAGCCATCCCCCATAAACCTGCTGAAGCCCTGATTATTTCATGGAAAGTGCCATTAGTTCTTGGATGGGTAACAAGTATAAACACTAAAAAGTTATTTTGCTCTCTATTTTTTTAATAAGCTTACTTTTTCTGTTAACAGAAATAAACTACATTTTAATTGATAGATTTTGTGAAGGTAAATACACAGAGTAGAGTTTTTATTAAGAGTGAAGCAGGTAATTCTTTCTTTGTGTCTGCTTTAAATGCACTTGGTCAGAAGGGGAAGCTATAAATAATGTAACCTCCTATTTTCTGTTTGTAGGACAGAGAAATGTAAATGACAGTACAGTTGCACATGCTTGAATGACTAAAACTGAACAGACCAGCCCATATTAACATTTTAAGATGTTTGAATAGTGGTGTTATAAACCTAATTCTAACCAGAGATTTTCATTTTATGCATATTCCACCTAGATTTTTAATAATCAGTAAAACACTTGAAAAATAACCTGCAGAGACTTTTGTAATGGAGTAATTTTTAAAAATAGGCTCTTCTTTAAGATATGTGTCTTAAGAACTGCTGACTGAGCAATGCAGAAACAAAATCAATTCATTTTTAAGAATCAGGCTACTTAATTAATTGCTTTGTTGACCTATGAATGCAAACACATATCTGACAGTAATAAGTCATACATCCTTTTCAGATAGAGACCAAATTGTGCTCAGCTAATCTTATGCCTCCGTTACCCTCAGGGAAGTCTGCTCCAGTACTTTACTTGAACAGTGCAATGGATGGATGGAGCAGAAGACAGATACTGCATAGGCCTTCAAGCCTTGCCTTCTAATCTCACTCCCTGGGTATGATCTGGTCATAAAACTGTCAATAGTTCAGTGCCTGGATGTGTTGGAAACATCTGAAGAGCCAGTGGTTTGACAGTCAAAAATGCTGATAATGACTGCAAAATATGGTGAATGTATCCCACTGAGCACCAGAGAGTAAACAACAGGCTCTCACATGGAATTCAGTATACCTGTATTTCCATACAGAGTCTTACTATCAAAGTCTTTCAATCCTGTTTTGCAAGCCCTGCAATTATTCTGTGTACAAAATGAGGCTGCCTCAAATTACTTTTAAGGGGACCACATGCTATTATTTTCACCTAATTACAAGTATTATTCATAAATAATTATGAGGACTTGTTCACTTCTTAGAAGTTCATCCATTCAGTTGTACTGCTGCTGGATAAATTCCTCATTGCATTTCTTTTTCAAGGTGTGGCCTTGGGTCATATTTGCCAGTGACCCAATCATTGCATTGAGACCAGGGGTCCCTGTCATTCCCAGGGGTGACACCCCTAAAATGTCCAGCTTAATCACAGAATCACAGAATCACCAGGTTGGAAGAGTCCCATCGGATCATCGAGTCCAACCATTCCCACCAAACACTAAACCATGTCCCTCAGGACCTCATCTACTCGTGCCTTAAACACCTCCAGGGAAGGTGAATCAACCACCTCCCTGGGCAGCATATTCCAATGCCTAATGACCCTTTCCATAAAAAACTTCCTCCTAATCTCCAACCCAAACCTCCCCTGGCGGAGCTTGAGGCCATTCCCTCT
>WAAB01025376.1:46145-91908 GCA_013389865.1 Piaya cayana
AGACAGACTTCTCCCAGTCTGTAGCTCTGCATAGGGTTGTTGTGCCCCAAGTGCAGGACCTGGCATTTGGCCGTGTTAAACCTCATGCCATTGGACTCAGCCCAGTGGTCCAGCCTGTTCAAATCCCTTTGCAGAGCCTCCCTACCTTCCAGCAGATCCACACTTCCACCCAGCTTAGTGTCATCTGCAAACTTGCTAAGGGTGCACTCAATGCCTTCATCCAGGCAATCTCAAATACCAGGTAAAATGGGAGACATTTGGGGATATTTTTTTTTAAATTATAGATCTGTAGTTCTGATCTGATTTGTTTCCACACCATCCTTCATTCTCAGAATACAGCAAGGAATAAGCACTCCACGAGCCAACTGTCTGAAATCAGAGTTGAAATGGCTGTTCTTCTCAAATTGTAAATCCAAGAGATAGAAATAAATGTCAAGCTGTTGGGTTCCTCTCATTGATAATTTCCAGTTGTCAGAATATTTTCTAGCTGTTGTCTGGCAAAGGGCTATTAAAAGCAAACATGATGACTTTCTGAACTAATTTAAAACTTTCTTTTTTTTAATGAGTGGAGAATTGAAGACGTTATTTTGAAAACCAAACAAATGTCTCTATTTTTCATCCTGTAAAGGCTGGAATGTAGCTTTTTGAAGGGTACAAAATAGTAACATATGGTGACATTGTAGCAATAAGTCATTTCTATTACTGGTCACACGCCATCATTTTATCCCAGTTGCTCTTGAGGTACTGACAGCCCAGGATGAGTGTGAACTCTGTTTCATATTTACAACACAAGAATAATCTCAAAGAAAATAAATGCAAGACTGTCTCCATTTTGTGAGGCCAGTTAGCTTGCAGATCTTTAAAAAAGGCTGCAAGTTATAATTTCTATGAATACAGAATTCCTACTGCAGTTTTTATAACATTGTCGGTCTTTAAATTAATGTGAAGATGCAAAGGACTTGTCTGAAGACATCCAAGTGTGTGGCTAATGTTTCCACAGCCAGTCACTGAGATTAGAAGAAATTCCTGCCTGAGATAGTTGGACTAAAATATTTCTGGCTGTAGGAGCTAAGTAGATCACTCTTGTCAAAGAAACTGGTATTAAGAGAAAAGTGCAAACATATAACCTTTCATGTTTTGACATCCTCAGCACAGTATCCTGTTTTCTCATATAATAAAACATTTACAATTAATCAAAAGGATTATTCACACATGCTTTGTAGTGCAGGTGACTTTTACTGCTGGTGTTCATATAATGAAAGTTTCTGACAGTATTTACATTTTTAAAAGACTTACTGTGAGTTTTACCACAGTTTAAAATTATACATGGTGGCCAATCCTTTCACTAAATTCTGAAAGAGAAAATGTTTAACATTTCTAACTTCATTCTCTGATGAAACAAATATACAACAGATTTGAATAATATACTTTTTTATCTCTTCATCACTTTTTTATTAGTGTTAAGAATTTGCTTTTCAAATTTGCTCTTCAAAGTGCAGGCACAAAGCAATCTGAATTTTGTAAACATATGTTTATGACTGTAGCACATGGCTTCAAACCATGCAGAAAAGTGATGTGTTCACTTACAAAAGACAAGACTCAGACATTTGGTCTGTCCACTCTCTGTCTTCAGCTGTGTACTTTTTGCCTTTCTGTCTTGGCATTTTATTGCTTTTATCTATACTGTGTTTTCCCCTCCTTTTCTTTCTCCTCAAAATATTTGGTGGCTCAAGGCACTGAGGTAACTTCATGTCTAAGGACAGAATAAGATGAACAGCAGGATACAGCACATGTGCAAGATCCTAAAGCTCAGTGCAAACCTCTGGTCTGCAGGGCCATCACATTTTGTTTGTGGTCAGTGCACAACATGCTAGTAAGTCTGCATGATGCCCTTGCTACAGCCTTGTGTCTAATCATGCACATCTTGAATTTCATTTTCCACAGTTTGGGTCCACAAGCCTGTAAACATATAATCTGAAGTGTAACATTGTAACAGATACTCAATTGTGCTTCCAGATATCTTTTTTTCATTGTATATACGGAAATGCAAGGGCATGGAGTTTCATAGAATCATAGGATTGCTTGGTTGGAAAGGGCTTTTGAGATCATCAGGTCCAATTGAACCCATCTTGTTTCATTCTAAGTCAACCAAATAATTAATGATACTCCATCATACATATACATCAGGTAAGTTACAGTCCAGGAGACTGACTCTGTTTCTCTCAAATCACAGCTGCTAGGAGCATGCTATGCACAGATTAATTTGAAGTCTTCAGCAGTGCTTTCAGCAGAAAAAATTCAACTTGCTGAGACCGTTGAGTTTCCTGACAGATAAAATTGCCCTGCAATTCCAGCTAATCAGAGAGCCTTCAAATCACCTAAAGAAATCCAGATATAACATGCTCTGCAATCCTTCAGGACCTGGTGAGCTAAATCCCATAACTGAGTCATAGACAGTCCAAAAGATATTCAGGATTGTGTTAAAATGTGCACATTGTCATACAGTAAATACTTCCCAACTATGATATGACAGTTTTCATGGCCAGTTGAGTAACCTACTTAATGTTGCCCAAGCAATGGGACACCAGCAGGCATTCCAGCACAATTTTTACCATAAGCACCAGCTAATTTAGTCCATTCCAACAACATTGTGCAGTGAAAAAAAATTTTAGAAGTCATCTTTAGTATTTTACAAAATACATCTTGGACAAATGGAAGGTACACAACTGTGTATTATTTTTTTGAGCCCAGGAAAGTATGTTTCTCCTTGAACAACCACAGAAATATTAAAAAGGCTTGTATTTAGATTAAGCACCATCCCCTTGTCCCATGTCTATACCTATGTCTTACTTTAGATTTTAAAACGAAAATTAACCTTTCTCTACCTTTAGCAGAATTGCCATAAGAACATGTCTTCACATTCATTCCAATGTGAATTTTATTCCAGAATTTGGAATGAATGCAGATGATTCCTAACCTGTTCCTCTGCCCTTAACTTTATCTTGTGTATTATAAAGGAGCTGAGCTGAAGCCCATATAGTCTAACCACAGTGTTCAGACAGAGCACCAAGTTCTGCACAGCAGTAACATTCTGTAAGAACAATCTGGTATTATATAAATTGTAAATTTCTTTCCCTGAACATAACTTTTTCTTATGTGTCAAACTACCTCAAAAAGAAAGCAGTTTCAAGTGCTTTCTGGGGAGATGATTGGGGAGGGAAGCCTTTCTTTGATTATTTAGTTTTCCTAGACATGATGATAATTATTCCCCTAATTTTCTGTTGTGGTAATTGATAGAAACAAGTTGAGAAGATATGCATTAAGGCTAAGGTTTTCCCTGCTATGTCCAAAAGCCATTAAAATTTTGGCAGAAAATAAATTACTTAATTTAGGCTCCAAATACATTCAAGCCCCTACACGTTTTAACAAAAACACTGTTATTGTGTCAACTATGAAGCAGCCTTATCTGCAGTATATCATAGGTTGTATGAAAATAATACCTATTTCTGAATACAGTGCTACTGCTGTAATCATTTCCTGCCCTGGAAGTCTCCTAAATTCTCACTTAGAAAGGAGATCTCTTCTCCTGATCAATCTCTACCCCATGCATGGAAACTTATTTAACCTTTCTTTCCCCTCTCTTATAAGTGTGAAATGGTATATTTCCGTGGACTTTCTGAATAGGCCACTGAAATTATAGAGCTCTAAGTGATAAAAATAAGTGAAATCAAAAGAAAACTTCCTGCCCTAGTGTCAATAATCTTCCAATTTTTTTTTATAGGAATGTAGTGCTAGAGACATGCTTTGAACTCAATTTTTCTGAGTAGGTAGTCTAGAGAGATTCATGTGGATAAAGGATACATTATCAACCTCCTTGATAATTTCTTACATGCAGTGAAGTCAGCATTGTATGTAAGACACAGTTTCATTCTCAAATATTGTTAAAAACTTGTTTTCCTTAATTTTACACTCCTAGGAGAGGGACAGAATCCAGCTTGTGAGTCTTTGTATAGATCATACAGATCGTAGTAGACTTCAAAACCGGCTTAATTTAAGTAGCATAGACCCAGAGCATGCATACCTTTGAAACAATTTACAGAATCACAGAATTGGTTAAGTTAGAAAAGAACTTTCAAATCATTGAACACAATCATAAACCTAACACTACCAAGTCCACCACTAAACCATGTTCCTAAGTGCCATATTTAACTTGTTCAGCTAATCTAAACATATGATGATTCCTTTGCATATTACTTACAAGATAATGACGGTTCTAAGAGACTCTATAATGTATATGCCCTTTCAGAGCTTCAAATTTTTATTTCAAAGATGGCTTTAGTAGAACTGTTCTTATCTTACAAGTTGTTAAAATACATGAATGCATTGTAATTGAAAGAATGCTGAACTTTTGCATGGCTATTCTGCATTTACAAAGCGCACAATTTGCACTGCTAAGTACATGCAGTGCTGTATCCATATCATGGATATCTATACCCATGATTCGTCTTCTCTGTTTATCTTAACTGCTAATTCTCTGATGAGTTTCATTGCTGGCAGTCTTGTATAGTGTAAAGATTTGAAAAGAGTATGTGGTTGGCAATAAATAGAGAAATAAGTTAAAAAATCTCAGTATGTTATTTATTTTTAAAGTGTCTGGACAGTTTCCTTTCTCAAGTCAGTAGCACAATTTGCCCTTTTTGTGGGGCAATTTCTTGGGCTAGGCTTCTTTCAATTGTTGTTTCACAACAACCATTTCACAACACTGAGGCAACAGACAAATGAGTCTGCCTTGGCAATAGGTATTGCTATCTGTTTACATTTTCTTTTAAATAGTGCTGGAAAATTAGGGAGGAGGATCGCTGTAAAAATACATTTTAATACTGTTGTCATTGAGTGAGTTATGAGACTAATGGTTATCTCCGACTATAACTGCAAGAACTTGATAGGAATTGTAACTTATAAATCTTGATGTGACTTCAAATGTCTCAAGCTTGTTTTCAGCCAGCACATGAGATAATCCTGTGGGAGGCAAAAAAAAGATAGTTCAGGTGATTAATACGGGCCTAGGTGACTGGGACAAAATCACTGAGTCAAAATCCCAAAGAAGGAGAGATGTAAGTGGAAAACACATATTCTCTGGCTGCTGCAATTGGCCTGTGAAGTGGCTGTGTTTGCCTCACGGCTTCTAAGAGCAAAAGGAAGTGTGTTATGCTGCCAGCAGTGGTGTCATAGGCCTGCAGTGAGGCACATTTGTAACCATCAGTACATTCATAACAAGGACCTGCATATCCTTTGCAGTAAGTTGTGCCAGCCCTTAGCATCCTACTGCTGAAATGGACAGAGGTTTTTCCTCCAAAGCACACAAGCATGGTGTTTTCTTTGTCCTCAGATATAGAGCTTGGTTGTTCTCTCATTATCATTTATAGAGAAAAGTTACAAGGCACAAATATGAATGGTGCTGTAGTGACAGAAATTTGTATTGCTTTCTTGAAGGTATTTGATATTCCAGTCCCAGGTAAATTAATTTATTTTGTGCATCATGTTTTGAGTCAGTAAGACTTTGATCTACATTTGAATGCACATAGGTGTGACCTTTATTTACATAGTTCTGATGTTGGGGAAGAAATTATGCTTTCAATTTTGAAAATTCTGCCATTATTAAAACTCTGCATGTATGGGTCTTATGTGACTGGCTTATAAAATGCAAGTAGACTTTCTGCTTTTTACCTCTATTTACTGGTTATTGTGGTTGGATAGAAGGAGGTTTAAAAGTGCTCTGGACAGAGATGAGGGTGACATCCCAGTGTCCTACTGCTCTGTTGTAGGGCAGGCTAGGTAGCATCCAGCCCTTTGGCTGGCCTATGCTGGCTCATTTCTGTGCAGAGGGAAGGGACCTGGCTACTTAACATGCTCTGCCCATCAAAATTTCCCTAATGTGAGAGCCACAGCCAGCCATGGCAATCAGATCTGGGTATCAGCATATGGGGGGACAACACACCGATGTGGTGTGGATAAGTCTATGTATAAGTCTCCATGAAAGTCCCAGGTACCCCAAGCCTTGTTCCACCAACTTCTCTGCTGAACTCCCCTGCGATTTGATCATGCCAGGGTCACAGACAGATGCTGTCCTTGACACACATGTGCCATGGGCACCAATGAAGTTTGTATTGGGAAGAACTACCTTGGAGGACGGAGAATGCTGCTAGGGTTCACCTGGCAGCAGGTGACATATCAGGATGGGGAGAGCAGGACATATCTCCCTGCAGATAACAATGACTGCATATGTATATTTGCAATAATATACATATTCTTGTATGTACACATGCCATATAACAAACATATATTACACATATTCTATTCTATTGTACATATACATAAAATAATATTGCCATATTGAAGCAAGGCTATGGCTGTACTTCAGAACTCTTTCGAGAGAGAATAGGGTTTTCAAGGTTATCAGCCATGACCCCTTTTTAATTCCTCCTGTGCTAGAAGCTGCCATCTCTTCTGTTGTGTCAGTAGCTGTTGCTGTGGCTGCTCCCTAAACTGGGTATGACTCAGAAAATAGCAAGCAAACAAAAAATTGGCCTTTGAAAAAGTTTCTAATTCACTAGGGAGAAGCCACATCTCCAGAGAGTACTGACAAGTCCATTTGCCACTCCCCAGTCACAGGGAGGGCTGGAATTTACACAATCAATCTGCTGAACCTGCACATTTTACAGTAAAATTTGAAGGCAGATACCACATCATAGTCTGCAGTATTCCAGCAGCTGATGTGTGAGCATCTCAGCTGTCCATACATAGAGAGCAGCATGCTGAGTCACCAGCCTCAGTCATGCCACATCTGCTAAGGAGTCAGTGCTCTTGGTAGAGGTTGTTGGGTTTTTAGGCAGGGTCATCACACAACTTTGGTTTCAATATGACATATGAGAAACTGAATAGACACAACTGCGGTGACAGAACCTTTTTCAATGCTGAGACCAAGATGCTAAGCTCAGAAGTTCAGTAATGTCTTGAGCAGGTCTGGTCCCAACAGATTAGTAGTGTGTAATGGGAATCCAGTTTGGACACATCCATTTTTCTTAGTGTATCAAGTCATGTTAGATGCACGAGCCAGCAGTTTGTCAGCTGATCTTATGTAAACGGAAAACATATAATTTTTATGTAGTAATGAAAATCAGCAGGGCCTTTGACTTAACATCTAAAAAAATGCCTAGCAGGTATCTGTTGCTATGCACATAATTTTATTTTTCAGTAAAAAAAAAAAAAAAAAAGAGGGGTCACCCCAGTACTCTGCATTTATCTTCTTAGCATCTTGCTGACTTTCCATATCTGAAGTGATGATTTCAAGAACTGTAAAATAACCACAATGATTCCATTCTTAACAAGAACTCCAATGTACTCCCATTCATACTGTCTGTTAGATAACTTTCATTCTAAGCAAAATAACTTTAATGGCTTTCATAAATGTCCATCCTAACTCTGCTTTATCACTGCTCCAACAACTGTTCATCATCAAATGCTCTGGGAAAACCCAGCAGTATACAAAGACTGCTCACAGTTGTAGTTATATGGAAATGTTTCAACCTAAATATATTTTTGGTGTCCTCAAAGAAAGGCCTTGAACATGAGCACCTCATTTGTTTCAAAAGTAACACTTCTGCCCAAAGTTTACCACTGTGGCCAGAATAAAAACTTACAATGACTTAAAGGAAGACAAGATTTCTCACCTGAAACTCTGCAGAAGCTTGTGACTAATAACAAAACTGAGCACAGGATTCCATCAACATTTCTTCATTATTTCTCTCATTCATTCATTCATTTCTTCAGTTCAAAATCTTGCTTCTTTTGAATAAGCAATTAACATTCCAAGTAAAAAAAATCTAAGGAAAAAAGTCATCTGAAATAAATACAAACATTTTGTTCTGATAAGGCATTTCATTTCAGGTCTAACTGCTATATGATCAGTTTATGGACTACTATATGAAACTAACAACTTAAAATACACAGAAAAACAAGACAAAAAATAGCTGTAAAGGACACTTTGACCTTATCAGAACCCTTAAAGGGCTTCTTTACCCAAATAAAATTTAACCAACTAACTATATGCCAAACATTGTTGGAGACGTGATTACACTTTCTAGGTAGAAAATTTCTTTAGGGTTTTAATTAGCAGTGATGCATAGTAGACATTTGACAATGGCAACATCAGATAAGCTATGCCCTACGCAGCATATAACATGGATGTTTGCACTTCTCTTGCTTTGATTTCATCCCTGTGATTAAAGAAGTAAATGTCTTCACGGTTCTAATAAGGTATTGATAATGAAATGAGACTGTGATACCTTTTCCATCACCATATCCTTCTTGCAAGTAACCTTTAGAAGTACTGGGCAAAAAATAATACAAAGTTTATGGATGACAATGTCTATGTCAAACTGATTTTTTCTGTCCTTTATTACAAATGGAATGATGAAAAAAAACAAGACCAGAGAAGTGCTAAATATAATTTGTAACAGGAACTCACTTTCTTATTCATCTCTAAAACTGGATTAATGACTGTGACCTATTAATAAACTTCTTCAGCATCTCTTTATGCATAAGATTTAGTAATATAAAACCTGATTAATTCCTCTGGTGACAGAACAGACAGCAAATCATGGCAAATCAAGTGTTTCCATTTTAATGAGACAGAGAATTTTACTAATTTTGCAGTTCTGCAAGAGCTCATCCATTCTCATACTTTTTCTTTTTCAGATGCTACAGACCAATTCAAATGTGAGATCCATTTCAGTCACACCAAATTTAGAATTACAGAACTATTTAAACATTGTTTGGAAGGGCTTTCTTGAGGTTGCCCAGTCCAGACTCCTCCTCAAAGCAAGACTTTTTAATTGAATCAAATTAGTTGTGGTGTTGTCTAACTGAGCCTTGGAAACATCTAAGAATGGATATATCACTACATCCCTCAGGTTCCAGTTGACAGAGGAAGAACATTTAATAGAAAAAATATCCACCACCATCAGCCCACTATCTGATAGCTTGCTGTTAGGATAGGCCTTACTGAAATGTAAGCTGAGCTTATCTCTACATCCTGAAGGCTGGATGGAAAATGAAGTGGTGCTTCAACACAATCATATTTATTGCTCCTTCCTCCTTGTTAGATTAGTTTTCTGCTCACACTTAGCCTGATTTATATTCTGCTATAGCACTGTATTTTGGCTTTAGATGGTGTATTTATCATCTGAACAGGACTTCAGAGTGAATTTTCTGTGGCCTGACTTTGATGGAGGAAGAGAGCCTCTAGACATTTCACAGATGCTTCCAATTCTTTTTGCATGGCAAAATAGTCTAAGAGATGGAAGTTCTGTTAGGATCTGGCATTGAAAAAAAACCCCAACCTTTAAAATATCCCAAATAAGGTGTTGATTAAGATTACCATGGAATAACTGGTACATAATGACAAAGTTAGCCAAAATGTCAACCTCAAAGCACATTCATGGCATGCAAACTTGGAAATCCAATGTGGCTTTGTAAATTGTGCAGACATAGGTTTTTATTCCCAGCTTTCCACTTGCCCATAGTCAGTAAACCATTTCATCTGTTCCTCATCTGCATAACAGAGTAAATGACAGTTACCCACTTTACAAAGTTCTTTGAGATCTATTACTGTAAAAAAGTAATTGAGAGACTTTGCTGGTGCTAAATACAAGGTCTTTTCTCTGGGAGTTACTCAGAGGTGCTCCAAGTCTTCATGCAGGAAGACTGCTCAGATTTAGATATGTTCTTCTAGAAACTGGTTCAGTTAAATCATCCTAACTTTTGTGCTACAGACAAAACCAAAGAAGCCTGAAGCACTAAGAACAGTGGAAAAGGGATATATTTGTAGGTCAAACAGTACAGGGCAAAACTCTCTGAAGCAAGCACTTCAGTCACAACCAGTCCTCACTGGCTTTCACCTTCTGTTTTAACCTGAGATCACACTATACAAGTGAATATAATAGAAAATACAATCCAGCCCTTCCTTACCAGCAATTTTCAGTAGATCATGCAGCCACAAAGGACAATTAAAATGAACTAAGGAACAACCTGTGCCAGACATGGACTTCCTAGTATATTTTAAAGTAGAGATTATTACTTTTGGCAGCAGTTCAAAGTCTGGTGGGGGAACAGACTTAGCCTGAAGGATAGATGGTATTGTCGCTGTCATCCTTCCTTCCTCATAGTTTTGTCTGGAACAGCTTAAGAGTGTTTTCAGCAGAGCATGCTGAATCAACTCATTCTTGACTAGCTCAGTTTACTTTTTGCTGAGCTGAGTGCAGGCAAAGAGGAGGGTGTGATCAGTGCAGCCTCTTTATTCTGCAGACTTCCTAGTCCCTTAGTCATGGTACCTGATATCTGAACCTAGTTAAAACTGAAGTGTCTCTATTGTCCTGTGTGTCTTGTGGTAGGAATTGTAATTTTTAGGAGTGTTCTTGAAGTGCAAAAAAGCTGTGTGATTCACTATGATGCTCCTACAAATCCTCTTATCTGATTCGTATTATCAAATACTTATTGGAGCTTTAATACCTTTATTAATGTGGGTTCTTTTGATTTTAAAAATAACAAGGAGTGGGTAATATAGACTGCAATGGCATAGGCAAATTAATTCAGCCCTGGATAACTTTCTATTAATTTCCAGGAGAATTACAAGTGTTAGAAGCAAAGATAATTGAACATATTCTGTTTTAGATGAGCCTGCAAGGACTCCAGTAAGAGCATGCTTGAATCCAAAAGAAATAAGATCTGTTATCTTAAATGCAATCAACGGCATTTAGGCTAAGGTTTTCCGTACAGAGCACTAGACTTCTTTTTTCAAAACATTCGTTTTTGAGGCAAAGAGGAAACCCAAGCCATGACAGACCCATAAGTCCTTTATCTTTCTACAAGATAGTGTGTCTGTGCCTAATGACCAGAACAAATGGTCTCTTCCAACTTCACTTCCAGCTTACCATAATTACCATCATGGTTTAGTGTTTGATAGTTGGACTCGATGATCCAGTGGGTCTCTTCCAAACTGGTTGTTCTATGATTCTATGATTCTGTGTAGTGGTTAGCTGTTTCACTTGTCTGTGCTTTAGGAATTGCTGTTATATTATACAAGTATGGATATTCAGACAATTACTGTGCTAAATGTTTGGGGTAATCTTAATGCTTTACCTCACAATGAATGGGTTTTTTTAAGAGATCTTCATATCAGTGTAAGTAAATATGCCACACACGTGGCAGGATGACACACAATTTTTGATTTATCATTGCCTCATTCGGATAAAAATACCTTTGATTTTTTAAGAAGTTCTTCTAAACTCGAACTTCTCATAGGGGCAGGATTAAGAACCCTTAAATAAGGCTCTAGGCAAGAAGGACTGAAGGCAGATGTCGCCTTCACTGGGCACAGGGACCTTAGCAGAAATGCAGAAATGGTAACAGCAACCTCCGTTGTCACTGGAGTTGAACCATCTGGACTGTGACTAGTGTTCTAGAAAAGCTTGGCTAAGATTGCAAAGGAGAAGTGAACAGATTTTGTGTCTTCTCTGTAATTTTGGGGCCTCTTCTAGACCAATTAATGCCAAAATACTCAGGAAATCATACAGTAATCTTGGGCTTAGCAGAAAAGTTTTCATTCATACTTTCCCATCTTCTGCAGCAAGACTAGAATGTGAGACATCAATGGAATTCAGACCTACGACTTTCCAAATATTCACAATGAGCTGGTTTGAAAGCATCATACACTTCAATCTCAGGACAGCTTTCGTTGTCTTTGGTGTGGTACAATTACTAAAATAAGATGGTTGGAATGCCCTTCTATGTGCCAATACAGACTGCAAACACCCTCACACAGTTCTGTATAATTCATCAAATCTACTTTTGGCTCTAGTTTTAAACAAATTAATTCAGAGGCTTATGAAACTAGACTAAGATTTGTATGTGAATTTTTAATATTCTAAATAGTAGCTATTTATCTCATGCTTTTTGGGGAGCAGGGGAAGTAGAAATCCCTTTTTAGCTACATCTTTGGCTTTCATGACATCATAGAAGTGCACTGGAATTTAGCTCCTCTTCTTTCAGGAAAGAGGCAGGAGTTTCTGCTACATGCCTTTCAAATGTGCTATTACTAGTAATACTTTTAGAATGCAAAGTAAGAACTAAATATAATTTTAAGGGAAAGGAATACATGCAAAATTTGGCATTTATTGACTGGTAAACACATATGTTGACTTAAGTTAGAGAAGTAGTCCTGTTTTATTTCAGACATAAATAAGTTGGTTTATACCACTCATATAAGGGGAAATTCTGGGTTTAAAAAAATGGGATTTTTTAATTGCTGCAGATATTTCCAATTGGCCACGTTCTTCCCTCACAAGCTTCCCAGATGTTGCTTTTCTGATGCCCCTCATCTTCCTTCAAACATTGGATAACTTAGAATGGTGGAAAGATGAACTGTGATGTTCTTTGACATCTAGACTTTCACGTGGTAATGTATGTACTACCCCACATTCTTCAAAATCTGAAAGAGAAGCTTTTGGTGGACACGTGTTGTGCTCTTTAGGAGTACATATCTGACCATTGTGTTGATGCTATAGATTCCCAAAACCAAGCTGTGTTTTAAACTTCTAGGCGTATTTTTAGAAATGTGGAAAAGAATGGGGACTGTACCAGTCAGGGAGAGAATAGAGCTATCTACTGGTTAATGACATAGTGAACAGCAATTATCTACTCTACTAAAATCTACTTGGCAGGATTAAAGAATAAAAGTTTAACCTTAGATGAGGTTGTTTCACTATATGAGGAGAAAAGTACCTTTTCTTAGAGTTTAATGAGTTTAACATTTGCCTGTACCTTAACTGACATAGAGAGCTGGGCTTTCTCATACTTAAAACTAAACACTGCTGCAATTAGGTATAAGATTTTCCTGAACTAAACCCAAATAAATCTGAATTGTCTACTAAAAAGAAGGAATATATATTGTCAGAATTCATAGTAAACATGGGGAGTTATAATATACAAAAGGATTTGGCAATAACTCAGAACACTCAGGGTTTAGGATCTTAAAAAAAAATTTAAAGGAATTGTAAATTTCCTTATTTAGCTGCTTCAGCCTACATTTTATTTTTACATTTGATATCTCTCCATATACATGACTATGATCCAGAGGGTGAAAGAAATCATTAGAAGGGGACTGCAGTAGCTCTTACTGTAGATTGAAAGATATGTTACCACCCTGAGAAGGATCCTTTGTTCTGGTTAAACAGAGCAAACAAATACTTATAATCTCAAGACTTCTGTGCCTAGTTTGTAATAGTGTGAATACATGTTCTTATCTTGGACAGAAATGAAAAGGAAGATTGTTCTTCTCAACATAAAATAGACAGCTCGGGCAGGTTTATGATCAAGATATTAGAGACTACCTACTGAAGTGAATGTAATAAAACCAGTGTTAACATTCATAAATAAAATCACCCTTAAATCTTACCTCTGGAAGGTGGGAAACAAAAAACAGAAGCCCAGTGGTGTGTATTTGTTGATGACATTCAAGAGAAATCACTGACATGTATTTTTTAAGTGATCTGACTTGCAAAGTTAGTATTGTACACAACAAACTTGATTAAGGTATGATGTTGAAAAGCACTTAGCAGGTCACTGGAAGTGGTTTGTGTAGTTAATACCTTCAGCTGTAAGTGACCAGTTCTGTTCTTGAGACTTGCAAGCCTTTGTTGAAAATCTGAAAAGTTTTGCCTTAAACTACAGAGAAAAAGAAGACAGGTAATCTATCGAAATAAACTCTGTATCCTACCTTGGCAAGTATTAAATTAATGCCCTCCTCCAAATCCACACAAACATCACCCATCAAGGTCATTCTTTGTTTCTCAAGGCTTTTCATAGTGAAAACATGTAAAGCATGTGAAGCCATTTCAGTTTTGTACCCTGGTGATGTTTTTAGGTTGCATCAAGCATGATGAAATGAAATAATCAAAAGTAAAAATGCAAAACATAAAACTAATCTATTAAAGGAGTAGCAAATACATGCTATACAATCTATTTATAGTATAGACATGTATCTATATTACCTGCAAATCAATTTGTGAAGCATGATCAAGTAACACAACATCTATTTTCTGTGATTTCAGTATCTAAGACAAGTAAAGTATGCAGAAAGCAGAGTATTTACTGATGATTTACTGATAGGTCAGACACGTCAGTCTCTACAAACATCATAAAAATGTAAATTAGCTGGGTGTAGCAATGAAAGTTAAGATATAGCACATATCACAGAATCACAGAATCACAGAATCACCAGGTTGGAAGAGACCCACTGGATCATCGAGTCCAACCATATGATACAGAGCATATGATATAGAGCATATGATATAGAGCATATGATATAGATCAAGAGCCCTGTGAATGATAAATAGACCTCAGGAAGAGCAACCAAATAGAAGAACTAGATTTATGGTGCAGAATAGGTAGAATATTTTTAAAAATATCTTTTTATTGGTAAACCAGACCTCAGGAAAGGTAAGAAATTTGTTTTGCAAAGACATACTTTATTTCATTTTATTTCAGCTTTTGCTTTTGCAATATAAAGGTAATTGTTTTGGTTTTAATACCAACCAAACAGTAAAACTGAAAAATCTCTTTCCTCAGGATTCTCCAGTGTAATCTTTTGTTTTTCAGAAATTGCCTGGGAAAAGAATTCTATGACTCCTGGGCTCCTACTTGCTTATGTGTACATGGAAGAGAATACTGCTGAAGCAACACAATGTTGAAAATATTTTGATTTAAGATAGGCAAATACCTACTACAGATCTCTGGAGGATGTTTAGTTTGGACAATAGCTTTGGAACATTGTGATTAGGTGGCTTTGAAAATACCTTTATTGGGGACTGGCACTGGCACACAAGCAATAAAGTAGTGTTGCAAATATTGTAATTGCTGGAGAGAATAACTTAAATGTAAAAACGTAGGTGAAAAAATGATAAAAACTTTTCTAAAAAGTTGAGTGTGACAAAGTAAAGATCTGACTGTTTGCACATAAAAGACCCAATAACTATTTTTAAGAACTGTGGACTCCCTGCCATCATTGTAGCAAAATGCTACTTGATTCAGTTCTGCCATGGTGCCAGAAAATTGACAGACTTGGCACAAATGGATCACATGATGAACTAGGAACTAGTGTCACTGCTGAGTTTTCTTATTCCTTCTGACAGCTGTGAGGATGTTGGCAGGGTCTGCTTGCTGGATTTGAGAAGAGAACAGCATTGCTGCCACTCCCAGCCATCATGAATGAAAGCATACAAGCAGCGTTAGTAAAGAGCCATAGTGGGATGAACAGAAATAAAAAGGAAGGAGAGAATGTGTCAGGCTGGATGCCATTACTGCACCCAGAAATGATTATCAGACACGCACTGGCTCTGGAGAAACCAGGCAGGGTGCTCTGTGGAGGGTGCTCCTGCCTGTTACTTGCCCATCTGGCAATTATTTAGGGAGGCAGTTATCCAGAGGTAGCTGCCAAACTGTGTCACTCTTGCCTGCTCCCCTTCTACAGGATACTCAAACAGCTATGATTCTGCTGCTGGCAGGAGGATGACAGAGCAGCAGGCAGAGGAGAAGAATAACTGCAGGGTCCTTCTTGGTGGAAGTGAGGAAGTTGTCCTTTCATCCTGGCCCTTCATGCTCCCTTTCAGTAGGTTGTTATATTGTCCTTAGAAACAACAATAAGAGTGAAAGTCTTGTGTTTGTTCCCTTATAATCTGGAAATCCATAGCTTCCAGTGGAGAAAATCTTCCCAGGTTTATTAGTAATTGTGCTTACGCCCCATGCCTTTGTCTCACAGAATGGAAAGAATAATAAGTGCCTAAGCTGAAAGATACGTAGCAGCAGCCAGTGGCAGCAGTAGGGTAAAGGAAAACTGAGCTATTTCTGGCCTGCTGAGTCTGAAACAGTACAGTTGCTTTTCCCTGGAAAGAGGGAAAAGTGATGCTTGCAATAGATGCAAATGCTGAACTGGTTGAGAGTTATGTTGTCTGTTTAGTATTCTGGAAAGATTTAAGAAAAGGAACTGACTGCTGCAATAACTTTGATAACTCTTCAGAAATTATTTACAAGAAGATATTTAACAGGTCTTACTTACTTGATTGTTATACTTCCTTTGGGCAAGGGTTCACCTTGAAACTTGATATTAAATTCCTCAGCTTTATGTCAGGCCTGAGGTGGGCAAATGTGTGTTACCTGGTTACGATTGGGAAAAAATGAGTCATGAAAGGATGGTGACCTATTTGAAGTCAGGAAAAGCACAATCAGGAAGAATATCCTAATTAGATGTCAAAGTATCAATATTTTAAAGAATATCCGAGGTCACAGATTTGACTGATCTTAGTAGTTAATGCAAGATATAAAAAGTAATGATAAAAAAAATTGAAAACAGTGCACAGACTTCTGTTGAACAAGGACTGCAATCTAGCTTGCTAATTGCTCTGTTTCTTGTCTGCCTTTTATACTTAAATTGCAGATCCTTTGGGAACAGATCAGTTTTACTGTGGATCATTTGGTGGACAGACTAAATGGTTCTTTGTTTAATAAGTAGATGCTACAGAAAAAAATTGATAACTGTGATGAATGTGGCTAGACAGTGAAGAGTTGGTAGAAGAGTTGTTAGTTATTAGAAAGAAAGAGAGAACTGTTATTACATGCTTTGGCAGGAGAAGGAGGTTTAAGAACAGGTCTTTTCTTACATAATGTGTCTGACACCTAGGTCGACATGTAATCTTAAGTTTTGTGGATCCAAAATACATTTTTAACTGAAATGTGAGGAAAGAAATCTTTAAACATATTTTCCATGGAAATCAATGCTGAAATTAATAGGTAAACCAGTAAGAAAAGTACCAAAAGAGCAGTGAGACAAGATGTTCCCAGTGTCTGAATGAAAGCCCTGGAATGCCCTGTAACAAATTCCAGTTTTATCCTGCTTCCTCCTGAAAAGTGATATAGAATCCTGATTTTCTGAGATGGAATCTTTACTAAACAACACATCTGTTACGCTAAGAAATAAAAACTGAGCATCGGCAAGATTGCAAAGCATTTCTACAGGCAGCACAGACAGTAGCAGATTTTCAGCAGGTCCTAGAAAACAAAAATGAAGAGGACCTCAGACTCTATGTCTTCGTTTAGTTGGTTGACTTCTCCATTACACAGAGGAATAAACAGGAAAGGATTATGGCTTAAGAACAGGTTTGTCTTCCCTTTCTCACAATGGAAAGAATGAATGGAAGTTCAAGATGGGGATAAGTTTTCCTGTACAGAAGAATGAGACAGGTAGAATCTGGTTTGTATACAGTATTAAAGCACTTTAAACACGTTTAGTCAAGACCAGAGGCTATTGACTGTGTTATCTCTTGTATTTATTGTGTTCATGGATGATGATGCCTAGGTTATATACTGAGAGACATGGCAGATTCCTGTCCAATCTCTAGCATGTTTTAAATTGGTGTTTATTCATGACACTGTTACAGGTTTTGTGCAACAAGAAGACTCCTTGGCTTGCAAAAACTTAGTGTGTTCACAAACAGAAGTTTCTTTGTTTACAGCAGTTGATGTTCCAAATGTTGCACTGTGTTAATTTGAGGCCAAAGGCTTCTGTTTCATAACAATCCCTGAGTGCTGCTACTTACGACTTGGGGGAAACAGGTCCGCTGAAAACTGCTAAAACTCTCATGTTACCCTCTAGAGCTGTGTTTTAGATAGAATGAGAAATAAACTGTGCAAGAGGTAACCGAGTATCTTTCTGTTGAAGTGCAAAAGGGTTTTTAAGAGAAGATCATAAGAAAACACAGACATCAGTCAGCATGTTCAATTACTGATACAGAATTTAGTGCTTCAAATAGAACCTCTATATTTTGCATAAATCTATGTTGCATACAGACATTTTGTTACTAGTGTTCTGGAACAAGGCATGGAAGGTGTTTTCTCATTTGCCACTGTGCTGCCCTGGTCATTTTAAACAATAAGGCGAATATAAAGATCACAGGCAAAATGTAATTAATTAGGGTTGGATTTCAGCCAATAATTAGGGATAAACAGCCCTTATGAGATGTGCCATGTGTTCTTTAGTGACTAAAGAGATGTTTCCCTGTTTCCATCTTATCCAAAAAGTCACTCTAAACCTTGATAGTGTTGGCCTTACTCAAAATGCAAGGTCACGCCTTAGCAGGGATAGTGACTGCAGTTGTCCACATCTAATTATTTCTTACACTAGTGCCTCCCAATATCCCTGGATTTCATGTTTTGCTCTGTATCTAGCTGCTTTCCAGAAAGCATTTCACCTCAGTGCACATGCACGTTCCCCAGTACCCCATTGCCACTCTTCCCAAGTGGCAAAGGAACTTCTCAAGTTCCTTTCTCCTTTAAGCTTGGAGCCTTGGAACTATGAGAAAGTTACTCCCTAGGACTGTCAGACCAAAAGGATGAGTATACACCTTTTTTTTCCCTAGGTTTAGTTTCATTAGAGATTTTATCTTTATTTTCTGTGTCCTTTTCTATCAATTCCTATTCAAGGCTGTATTCCTCCTCCACACGACAAATTCCTAAAGCTGTTTTCTTTTTCTGTTTAGAATACTTGTAGGGGGGGAAAAAAAGCATACGTGCCTTTTTTTCTTTGAATATGATTTTATTTGAAAAGATGTAATTGTGCACTCTGTTTGGCTTGGGTTTTGGTGGGGTTTTTNAGAATCCTGTATACATACAGGTTGCACTGTTGACAACTGGTAATAATTCAAGTTCATTTCAACTACCTGCTTCTGCTATGTTCTTCCCTGCATTTAGTAACATCCTCACCTTGACAATAAGACTTGGTTTAGGTATCTTCCAGAAAACTGTCCCTAATTTATGGCCAAGGCTTTAAATAAGCTTTACATACTATATTTATGAAATTCAGAATTAATTCCTCTTTAAATGTGCACCCGTAGGTTGTACATCACACAGGGTATTTAAATGACTGGCTTACCCCAAATGTACTCTTCTTACAACTTGACAAAAGACACAACTGACTTTCTCACAGCATTCTTCACTGAAAGACCTTCATAAGGGTAGTTATGGTGTGGCAGCTTGACAGACCACCTGTGTGATTCATTTAGTGTGACCTTGAGGCCATGTGAGCACGGATATTACTCTGCAATTTTATATAGCATAAAAAACCCTGTCCTCCAGCTATTGCTCTCTCAAGTCTAGAGGGAAAGACCTTTTTAATCTCCTCAATCACGTTCTTCAGTGAAGATTCTACATTTAGGTCAGCATCTGATCATATATGTAAGGCAAGAAAGAAATTGCTTCTGTTAGAAGGTACTTCTCACTCAACTAATGCTTCAGATCAAAGCAGTGCTCCCAGCAAAGTGACCGTATTAACAGCCATTGTCAATTAATGTTACTGTTGAGGGATACCTAGCAAATTCTGATAAATAAACCTAAGATATTCAGCTAAAACAAAAAGCTCTCTGTACTGTGAGACTCCTACTGTATCTAAAATTGCAGTGTCCTGAAAACACCCTGGTATGCACAGCGACATTAGGGGTTTTGTGACATTTAAGGTTTTAGTGACATTTAGGGTGTTAGAGATATGTAGGGCTTTTTACCTCAAGCTGGCACTGAGAGAGGGCAGGGACCTTTCTAACAGCCCTGTGCGCCCCTCTGTTCTGGCAAAAAAAAAAAAAATAAGCCTCTTGTCTGCAGCTCCGAGTTTGAAAGCACAGCCACCCAACCGCGGTCGGGTGGAAATCTAGACTAAAAGCAAATTTTACTTGGACCTCCCCACGGTTCTGATCATGTGATGCCTCCTGCTTTTTCCCCCTCTCCCAGCCTCCCGGGGCACAGCCGCGGCGGTGGGTGTCGGGCTGTGACCCGAGCTGGATGCGCACACGGGCGCGCGGATGGGAACGGGCGCGCCCCGACGGGACGGAGACGCTTCCGAGTAGCCGCGGACATGGAGCGGGACACGAGGAGGAGCGAAGCGGCGCCTGCCGAGTGAGGGCAGCGCGGAGAGGGACGCGCGAGGGCGGCAAGCGGGGACATGCACGGCAATTCGCACTGATCCCCGCGAGGAGTCGGCAGGTAAGCTGCGGCGCAGCAGCCATTTCCCAGCACGGCCAGGCGGGTCCCGGGGAGGACAGGGAGAGGGGGCAGAGGCACGGCGCTGCGAGCAGAGGTGCTGCGGCCTCGGCGGACCCGAGACAGGGGGCTGAGAGATCGACGGGTGCGAGACCGGGGGCTGAAAGCCCGGGGGATGCCAGACGGGGGGCTGAGAGCTCGGGGGGAAGGCCAGACGGGGCTCTGAGAGCTTGGGGGATGCAAGACGGGGAGCTGAAAGCGCGGGGGCTGCTAGACGGGACTCTGAGAGTTTGGTGCGTGCGACACGGGGGGCTGAGAGATCGGGGGATGGGAGACAAGGCTCTGAGAGCCCTGGGGCTGCGAGACTGGGCTGTGAGAGCCCGGGAGCCTGAGCTCTAGCTCAGCTAGACGGGGCGCTGAGAGCCTGGGGGATGACAGACAGGGGGCTCAGAGCACGGAGGGATGCGAGACGTTGGGCTGAGAGCCGGGGGGGCTGCGAGATCGGGCGCTTGGAAACAGGACTCTGAGAGCTCGGAGGCTGCAAAACGGGGCGCTGCGAGACGGGTTGCGGTGTGAGACGGGGAGCTGCGAGCTCGGGGCATGGCGAGAGAGAGGGGCACCGCGAGCTCGAGCGCTTTGAGGCCGGTGCCGCGAGCTGCGGGTGCCGTGAGCCGGGGGCGCTGCGAGCGGCGGCCGGAGGCCCCCGCTGTGGGACAGGGCCCGGCCGCGCCGCGGCCCCCACCCAGTGCCGCACGTGGGCAGCGCCGCGAGGGGCGGGGCTCGGGGCNCCGCCCCCGGGAGCCCGATGTGACCCGCCAGAGAAAATGGCGGCGGCGGCGGGGGATCGCGCCTCGTCGTCGGGATTATCCTCGAGCAGCGGCTCGGAGGCGGCCGCCGCCGCCGCCGCCTGCGAGAGCCTGCAGGGCAGCGCGGCGGCGGGGAGCGTCGCCGGGAGCGGCGGGGGGCTCCCGCGGGAGGAGCGCGAGCAGCGCTCCGACTGGAGGCGGAAGCAGCTGCGCAAAGTGCGGAGCGCGGAGCTGGACCGGCTGCCCGAGGCGCCCCTCTTCCTCGCCGCCGCCTCCTCCTCCTCCTCCTCCTCTTCCTCGCCGGAGCCCCCCGCGCCGCCGCGCTCCAGCCCCGCCGCCTCCCCGAGCCGCCGCGCCGAGCCTCCGGAGCCGCTGCCGAGCGACCCCGCGGCGGAGCGAGGGATGGAGCCGCCCCCCGCCGCGAGGTGAGGGGCGCNGCCCGGCGGGCTTTGAAATGCGAGTTGGCGGCGGGGCCGGACGGGGCAGCCGCTGGGTGCCCGCCCTGCCCGGCCCCGCTCCGCCCGGCACCTGGGAGCCGCCCGAACCCCGCGGTTCTGGGGCTCGGAAAGTGCTTCGCTCCAGTCTCGGCGCCCGTTCGCAGCGCGATGCCTTTAGTCCTTAGTAAGGGGGAGGGAAGGCTTTTTAAACATAAACGCCCTCAAACTTTCAAAGAGAAGGTGATTTTTGCGGTCGTTTAGTCTCGGCGGTGCGTTGCAGGGGTTGCATTTAGTGCCCTTGTGCCTGTACCCGGTATTTGCCTCCCGTGTGTGTTACTCGATCATTCCGGTTGCGCGAGGTTTTGCAGACCTGCCCGTGTCCTGCCTGTCTGAGATGCGTTGAAGTGTTCAGGATAGGAGGGAACTCGCCTCCATGATGAAGCAGCTGAAGTGCTTCAGAGCACATTTCAGCTTTAACGTGCGCTTGCTGGGTCCGACTGGCTGGGAGGGGGGAGGTGTTGCAGCAGCGAGGGTGTAACAATCCCATATGGATTTCTTGTATGGTTATCTCTGAATCGGACTGTATTGTTCAAGGGCTTCATACTAGTGTACAAGGACCTACTTTAATGCTGCCTTGCAGTTCATCTGGCCAATTACTTCAGCCTCGTAAGAAATACAGTTCCGGTCTGGACTGATGACTTGTGTTTTCTTTTTAGTTGAGTCTTATGTCACTTAAACTTCAAGAGGTTTGCTTTAAAACGTTCACTTGTCTTGTCACTACTTTTAAGAACTGTTTTCTGTGTTTCCAATGTCTTGTTTAAGTGAATTATCAGTAATTCAGATGGATTGTGGTCTATTCCCAGGGCAGCATAAAAGTACTTGATCGGTGCGGTCATGACAGATAGGAAATGCCTCTGCACTTACAGGATTAGTGGGAAATCTTAAGTGGGTTTTGGGGGAAGTAATGCATGAATTTTAGGGTCTTTTTATGATTCTTAACTCCATCTTGGTAATGTCATTACTTGAGAGAGGCAGTTTACTGTATCTGGTAACACAACTGTAATCAGTTTCATGCCTTTCAAGGAAAATAAAGAATCTGTGTCGGATCACATTTAAAACAACTTAGTGTCATGGGAGTTAGGTTTGGTATTAGAGGATCAGAAAGGTCAATTTATGTTGCTTCGATGCTGAAACACAGAGTCTACCCTTGCTAATCAGTCCCACAGCAGCAATGACAGAGCAACTATGGAATTTTTTTTCTTTTCGCATAGACAGGTTGCTTACTTTTAAGTACTTGCATTTTGACAAGTTAGTGTTTTTAGTATGTGTACAAGCTAAAGCCCTCCTAAATGCTGTCCCACATTTGACTAGGAATGTTAACAAATCATAGAAAATAGTGAATGGAAAATGCCTTTCTCTTTGCATTTCAGTAGGGTAGTCTACTTTGAATTTGTTGTGAGTGCATTTGAACATACATGGCAGCACCAGTAGTGGTTGTTCTTCAGAAATGTCCTGTAAACGCTCATGTAGAGTATGTCAGTAATTCTGTATGTTGTGTTACCAGTAAACAGATGTTAGACAAAGTACTACTTTGTCAGGCCATATGAGGAATTTCTCTGCCCTTATTTCAATATTAATTACTTGTCCTAGCTGAAGGAGGGAGGTTTGTATGTGAGAAACTGCATATTATGCATTGAATTGGTGCATGCATCTGTTGCTCAAACGCTGATTATGTGCTTCATTTTGCCTCTTAATAAAAATAGTGTATTATGTAAAGATGTTCTATTAAAAAAATATGATCGTTACTTTCCTGCAAGCATCTACTCTTAGATAAAAGATACTGTGCTTGGTCCAAAGTTCCCTTATCGTTCTCTTTGGTATTAGTTGCTTTCTTTTTAAATAGATTTTCTGTTTATGCTGGAAGACCTGCAGGAGCCTCAAAATGAAGCTGAGAAGGGAAACTGACCCTGCTGTCAAGTCCTATATGCAAATACCACCTTTTTTTCTTTACATGTCTCAAGCATTCTGTTTGTTACGGCAGTAGAGCAAATATTTTCGTTAGAAGCTATGAACATTGTAATTTATCTTTTTATATCACTGTAAGAGGAGGAGGGAGTTGTTTTACTAGGAAATGCAGTTTCAACATAAAGCGCTTCAGACCTTTTATCCCGTATCTACATTGACAGTATATTGATGTGGTTTGTATAGAGAGATCTAAACAGTGAGTTCAGTGGTAACTGAACTGATTTCTTGTAATTTGGGGGAAATCCGTGAAGGCAAAATACACCGTCTTTGCAACCTTAACAAAGTTCTTCTGAGGCATTCTGACACTTTAAGTGATGTTTATTTATGTATGAAATTGGTGCAGGTGACTTACTACATTCCCAAGTACAGGATTAGTTACACTGCCATAATCCTGTTTTTATAAAAATGAAAAGCAGGAAATGCTGCAATTCATCTCCTCTGCATACAGTAACCACGTATTATGTGAGCTCTGTGAAAACGAAGAGTTTGAATTTGAAAATGTATGTGCTAGCTGTGGCAGACTTGTCAGACGGTCCAGCAGCAAGACAAACTTTGTAGGTATCAATGCTGTTTTCTGCAGTTGCTGTTAGATGCTTGCTAGAGACACCAAAGATACACTGAGAATCTGTGAAGTTCTGACTTCTGTGTGTGCAAGCGTACTGGTGAAAGCCCCTCAGTTTTAGCTCTGCTTGTGAATTTGTAGCACCTTTGTTTGGTGTGTTTCAAAGGAATGTGTGAATGGTTTTAACAGAGCACTGGAGTGTGGGCAGTGCAGTGGGAACAGAGGGAGAACGCAAAAGCACAGCATGGCTGAGGCTTGACTTGCTCCCTTCTTTTTTTGTAACTGAAATGATAACTTTCTCTATTTGTGTTGTCAAAATGCAGCTAAGGTAAAAAAATATAGCTTGTTATTGATGTTGACTATACTTAGCTAAGGTAAAATATAATTTTATGTGTTTTAATGAAGTCCATGATGCTGGATAACTTTTACTGGCTGCTTAGATAAGCCACCAAATTTTCTGCTTCCAGTTTAGCCTGGAAACTACTGTGGAGAGAAGGTACACGACCTACCTTTTCTATGCTCTGTGGCTTGAAAGTACTTTTGGAAGAGGGTCACCCTCTTCCATGACTGATTTTTATCACTCTTAGTTATTGCAAGTTCTGCTCAGATGATCTGATCTGATATGGCAGTTTCTTTGTTCCTATGCAAAGTAAATAGATTGTAACTAACTAATCTGGAGCTTTCTGTCTCATTGGATTTAGTGATACTAAAGGTTCAGTCTCCACTGTCACTCAATGGAGTCTAAGTACTGCTCAGTGTGATACTGATACCTGTGTATAGCTATGAACAATTCTGCCTTACCCAGAGCTCAAACGTGCAGAGGACAAGATTTGGAAATTAGTATTTCCTTCTGTGTGATAGATTTGAACTTTGCGAGATCTTTTAGTGTGCTAATACATTTGTTGTTGTTTGAAGTTAGAGTAAAGGTGATGCTGCAGCTATGCAAAAGCTTGTGGTGCAGGAAAGGGTGAGGCAGGAGTGGAAACAAGCAACTGGAGGTGGGTGACTACGGGAATGCTTCTGCTGGCTTTAACTGGCTTCCAGTATAGGTGAAACTTGGCCTAAGCTTGTCTAATATAGAAATTGTATGTTGCCATGTAGCTGTCCTCTAAAGAAGCTTGTAAAGCAAGTTTTCTGCAGCAGTGGTGATAAGAGAATGGATCTGGTTTGGTTTCTAAGTTTCTAGTGCTAATCTCGGTGTTCTCAGGATTCTCTGCAAAGGCCCAGTGATCATCTTATTTTACATTTTATCTGCTCTGCTCTCACTTAAAACTCTAGAATTACAGCTCATTCTTTTTTTTTTGAGGCAAAGTGGACAGAAAGCCTTTAAGAGGGTTTCATTACTTTCCTCTAAGTGACTACGAGAAGGTAGTTTAATGGAAAGTTGCTGTCCCGTTGCTTCTCTCCCTTTTTATTTTCACCCGGAGGCTGTGTGTTGCATGCAGGGCGCTTCTGGTTTCCTGTTTCACTACACTACAGAACTGGAGAATCCTGCTTGGTCTTATTATTTTTCTCCTCTAAGTTATGTCTGGGGGAGGCTGGGTGTGTCGGGAGGGAGGGGGATGTTTGTTTCTTGGCTTATGGGTTTTGGGNACTCAAGTATCAACTAATAGGGAATTGTTTACCTTCTGTCTGGAAGCTGATTAAATATTTTTAAACTTGTCTTAGTAAAAGTTGATAGAGCCATCAGTCCCTCTTAATTTTGCTCAGAAACATCCAGTTGTTTTGATAATGCTAATCATCTGATGAGTAAGGATTTGAAGGTGTTTGCAAAGAGTGTGGGGTTTTTTGTATCATCAAATTTGGAATGTCCTTCAGTATTACTGTTCCTCTATGAGATTAAACTGGAATTAAAGTCAGTCTACCTGTTTTTCACGGTATCTCCACGTATTTCCATTGTGTCCCTGCAGTGTAAACTATTCACATCATTCATGGAAGTATAATGTAACACTGTTCTGGTGTCCCTTGTCCTAATATTCTAATTGGTAATGGAATCACTGCTGATATATCTGTTGGGCCAGATGGCCTCAAATCTTCCCTAGTATTTTTCATCAACAAATTTCACAGTTCCTTGTATTTTACTAGGATCACCATGGAAGGTGGGAGTAGAATGCTGGAAAAATGAGTTTTCCATCTTCTTAAGCATCTAGTTGTCTTGCTTTTGAGGAAACTGAAATGAGCAATGTCAGCAATGACAATCAGACCCTTTTGTGACCTTGTAGTTAACCTTCAAAGCTACACAACTAGTATTCCTTGTTTTGGCTAACCGATATGCATTTAATTTCACTAGTTGTTTCTGCCAGATGCCCTCTTGCACCCTGAGAAATTGTTGTATGTCATGCATGACCATAATACTTTTGTCTTCTGGGTTGTTACTTTCAGATGCTAACAGGAATTGGTGTAAATATTTTAGTTGTTAAAGGAAAAAAAAAATCAATTTGTGATAATATAAATTGAGAAATAGTTCTGGGTTTTGGTTGTTGTTTTTTTTTCCAAGCAATTGTCAGTGTTACATCCTGTTCTGCTGATAAATGCCTGCAGAATTTTATTTTAGTAATTCTTTGTATTTTTTAAAAGAGAAGCTTCAAAGATCAGTGGATAATGGGGTGTCCCCTTTACCTTCAGGTAGTATTTAGTTGTTCTGCATCTGGAGAGGCATGCAAAATACAAAAATGTGAAATGTTTGAAACTTGCAGTGACCTGCAGTTTTCAGTTTATGTAGAGTTTGAGCTTCTAAAATCCATGTACCCTGACAGACAAGTGTTATTTTTATTTCATGGTTAAGACAATATTTTAATTGCTTTGAATTATGGTAGTACCTTAATTACTTTTATCTGAATATTTACTTTGAAAATGCATGTGTAGTCAGTGACAGTTTTCTCAGTTTATCAATATTTTATACTTTTTTTTTTACTTTCATGCTTTTAGACTGCAGTTGCTGGGTGTGATACTAATATTCCCTTCATTTTTTTTTCTCCTGTTGCAAATTTTAACTTTTATCACCAGATGTAATCTGTATCTTAAATGTTCACATAAAAAACATGTGAAATGTTTTTTATTTCACTAAAGTAAATACCTCTAGAGATGCCTATCTGACTAGAGACTTGTTTGCTTAATGTGAGGAAATAACTTCAGTTGTGAGTAAATTTACAAAATTTTAAGAATAAATTATCTCCCATATTAAGGATCTCGATTAGTCATAAAAATAGAACACAGATGTTGGCTCTTCCAGTTCTGTAAAATTCTTAAGCAGTTCACACTTCGAACTGTGAACAGTTGTGTTTTAAGTGGAACTGAATGGAGTTTAAAGTTAAAACTGCATTAATATGCATAAGTTTATTTTTTAAAAGTGATTTCAATATTGTCTGAACATAGTTCTAGAAAACCAGCTCTTATGTAAATATAGAGTTTCTAACCAAGTTCTCAATTTATTTGTAATGAAAGTTCAATACAGTCAGTTTCCTGACCTCAGCAGGCACATAAGATGCCCCAACCAGTAGGAAGCTCCAGGGCACTGGGTTTTCTACTAGGTTCTCTTGCACTTGTGAACAGGCTCACATGGAGCAGAACGTACATCTTCTTCAAATGTCTTCCTACAAATAACTTGAGAGTTCCAGTTTCTTCCTCTGATGGGAATTTACTCTGAGTTGCAGTTGCATGTTTCTTAGCTGTCCCAAATGCTCTTGGGAGGAAGAGCAGGGATACGTGGGGAAGAGGTCTTAAAGACATGCAGATTGTTCTCTGTATTTATTTTAAGCCAGTGTTGCAGGAAGAGGGAGGAGTTGTTTCCACACCACCCCAACCCCCTCCGCCCTTGTGTACAAGAAAGCATGAAATGAAACTCCTTAAGCCATGCAGATCTCTGGCAGACAGCAGTGCAGATAGTCTTCAGGGGTTTTATTTTAGAAAACATTGTGCCAAACTGATATAGATAAGACTGGATGACTGATCTGTTTAGGTTCTCTCACTATGAAGATTGACGTGGCGACTGATGCTCAGACTGGCTTTTTCTGTGGGAAGGTGGCAGATAACCTCCATCAGGGAACTGAGTAATAAAATATTCTGATTTACACTAAGACGTTTTCCATCTGTATGGAGTTGCAAGGTGCTTTCTTATAAGGCTGTGTTCAGTAGTGTAAACCAAGCCACACTGATACTCTTTGCAAACTGTGTGAGGAGAAATACTAACACTTGGTGAAGTGTTTGACTTATCTTATACAGGGCAATTCAGAATTGCTGCAGTGGGCTACAGTGGTGTAACACCTGACCATTGTTTTTAACTTCTGCTGCTGGCCAGCATGCCTCCATTCAAAATGTTACCTTTTTCACTTATTGCAGCTTTATTTTGGTGGTGAAGGATTCAGTGCTTAAAAAGAAAGCTTTTTTTTTTTGTGTGTCTAGATACTTGAAAGCCAGATTGGTCCAAGTGACTGGGAATGAAGAATATGGGGGAAAGGCTTAGAAAGCAGCAAATTCGTAAAATACATGTGAAGCATTTCCTTGTACCTGGGGAGCTTGTCATTTCAGCCCAAAAGGTGAGGCTTTTTTCTGTCTAAGGAAGAAGTTGGGGTTTGCAGACCACAATCTTAAACGCCTACAAATTCTTTTTCTTTTCTGCAGTGGAAGCCAGACTTCCCTTTCTGAAGGAAAAAAACCCACATATAATTGGAAGGCTTTTACCTGAAAGTTGCACAATGAGCTGTCAAGAAAAAAAGTTCTTGATGGCATCTTCTTCAAATGTTTACTGTCTGTACATAATACATCAGTGTCAGTAATTTTCATTGGCTGTTTCTCTTAGAATACTGTATGTAATAAAAGTTAACATTACAAACCCTTATGAAAGCTCTGGCCTTTCTCAGTAAGATACTGTCTTGAACATTTTTTCCCCCCATTTTCACTAATTAATGATATTAAACTAATGAAACTGTTTAGTGTAGATATTTCTAAACACATTTAGAGTATGATTATACTTGGCCTTGAAAGTGTTATTTATATTGAAATTTTTGAAGTATATATTGGGTCTTTCGGAAATTATGTGTATATGTGAAAAGAACAATGCTATGGTATCTTCAGCTTTGTCTTTTTAGCAAGAGGTTAAGTTGCAGCATGTTCAGGTACAATGGTAAACCATCTTGTCCCAGTAAATGTGCTGAAGTATATAAATCCCCTTAGTACTTCAGCAGAAAATTAGTATGCGCTGCTGTTTACTTGTCCTGACCTGCTCTGAGCTTCATGTTCGTGGGAGTATTTTACAGTTTTGCCACTAGTGAGGATGCCTATTGAAGCCAAGTCAGGAAGGACAATTGCTTCAGCATTCTGAAATCAACTCTGTATGAATTACATTCTTGTATTTTAAAATTGACTGCAAACGGGAATATAGGTCCAGTGCCAGGGCAGGCCACTAGTAGACCCTGGGAATCAAGGCTGCAAGGGAAAGCACAGCCAGAACTTTTAGGCTTTTGGCTTCCTTTCAGCCCACAGGGTGGACTGCTGAGGAGCTAGCAAGGGGAACTAGTAGGAAATCTGCCAGTTTCTACCACGTAGACAGAGTCTGTAGGAGCTTCACCAAAATGCATCTCTGAATGACCTGGGAATTAAACAAAAATACAAGTCTCAAGTTTGTGAGTGAGCCTCTAGTAAAAGCTTAAGAAATGGTGGAGCTGTATAGGCTTTATTGTTGTTCTTGCTGAGCAAGTGTTCACTTCTTGTGTATCTGTTCCCCTTGTGTATTGTTGCCTTAAATGGAGGTAAAGTGAGGTTTTTTACTGAGTAGGTGGAACTTCTCTAATCTGTGTTTACTTCAAAACACAAAACCCAATTCAGAGGAAAATTGGGACCCAAAATAACACTATCCCCACCTTGGAGTTACATGTGACTCTTGCAGGGTTCTGAATGAAGCCTCTCTGCTTGTCAGCTCTGCTAAGCTGCTGGCATCAGGGTGATGCTGGCATAAAACCTGCTGTGCTCACAGTGAGTAGGTAAGTGCTGTGCATCTTGTGGTGCTCAGCTATGTAAAATTTGGTATGGGGCTTGTAAGCTTAGCAAAGTAGACCATCTCTGATGCTTCAGTCACCTGGGGCTAACAGCTTGGGAAGAAGACAGAAGATGTGGTAGTGTAGTATGTATTACAGACTGGAAGACCTCCGGGTTCTACCGGAATCTCCACATATGTAAAATGAAACACGTTTATATGTTATGGACTCTTGGGTTGCTTCTGACTAGGCCATGCTGATAGTGTTTTGGTACCTTTTGATTTGTGAAATAGCTAAAAAGTACAAATTTCTATTATGATTATAACCCCTGATTCAAATGATGTGACAGTGAAAGCTGTCAGAAGTAAAAATATGACTGTATTTCTTTTTTTCCCTTTCTTTTCCCCCTTTAATATACCTAGGACCTTTATAATTATAAATTGCTACATTTAAGGAGCCATAAGATTTTGAAAAAAAAATACATGGTTTACTTCTTCCACCTTATTGGGAAATAATTCAGCTCTATTCTAATTAATCTTTGCAAGGGAAAAACTACTGAACAAATTAACCATCTCTGGTTACCGTGGGTACAACGTGTACATTAGGTTTCTCTCACTATAGAGCCAAAAGGGCTACAGGTCTTCCTGAGCTGCACAGCTAGGTAAACAGGATTGGAACAAAGCCAAAACCAGATAGAGGACTTCATTATACAATTGCAGCATTTTCAGATATGTGAAATGTGTCTGTACAAAAGAGCTCTACAGCTTATCCAAGTTGAGACCAGCTGTGCTCTGTCTCCCCTCTGTGGGGAGAGTACAGCTTGTCTTATGGAAGCTGGTACCTTAAGGAGAACAGGCTCTTTTTTCCATTAAGCTTTTTCAGTTATCTCTGGAGAAGACACTGTTACCTCTGGATTTTGTTACACTTTCTTGTGCAGCAACATGATAACAAATTTGATTTTGTGGAGGCACAAAGCAGTTCTATGGATTTTGTTCCAAAGAGTTTTTTGAGACTTTTTTTTTTTTTGCTTGAATCCACAAATAGTGGGTAAACATAAGTGCAGTCAGAGTTGTCATTGTAGTTACAACTGAGCAAGTTTTTGGTATTTCTCACTAACAGTCTATCTAATCCTTCCTAAGGCTTCTTTACAATCACTTTTGGGAAATAAAATCAGTATGTGGAACTTGCTCTAAATTCACTTTTGGAGAACCGTCATCTCACTTTCTCTGCAGTTTCTGCTTCATTGCATTTCTGAGCCTTATTATGACAAGGTCTGCATTTTGATACCTAAAAGGAAATGGGAAATGAGAGAATATATACTGTTAACTCCCTTTCCACATTAAAATAAATGGCATGTTTTTATAACTGGGAGGGGATAAAGTTGGCTCTCACAAGGGAAGCAGTGTAGCTAGTTCTTGCCACAGTGACTTTTGATAAGGATTTGTTGGGTTACTGTATGCTTTCTGCAGTTGCTAAAATAATCTATAATTAGAGGATTTAAAATGTTTTAACTATTTCAGTTTAACTGTCTGAGTCCTTCAAAAGCTGCAGAGAAACAGAGGATAAGAATTGACAACTGTGCTATTCTGTATTTGTACAGTAGCTAGCTTCTAACTCTGTAGCTGTGTGGCTGGCTGGCTAATGCTTAACCCAGACATATTAAGCAAGCAGATGGGAAGGCTGTCTTACAAAATTATTGACCTTATCTGGCTACAGCGTTCAAAGACATACAGTCTGGGTCCTGTATTTGAGTGTCAACTTAGTGTTTATTGTTAGAAAAATGAGTGAAAATGGCTATGCAAACACCCTTAGTTTTCCAGGATAGGATTACATGATGATGTTCTTCACTGGTCCTGTGCAGTCTGGGCCAAAGTCAGCAATGTTCCATCTCCATTTCAGAGGTACATCTTCTGAGGTGTGCGTGGACTTGGAGCTCTGTTGCCCTAGTCACAGATTGCCTGTCAGTTTACTGTGGTAATTAATTCAGTGGGTGACATCAGTCTTCAGCTTCTAGTTCATAGCCAGGCCACTTCCAGTACCTAGTATAAGATTAACTTGTTGAGAAAAGTATTTCCATTAACAGTTCATTAGTAAGGCACAAGGGCATGACTTGTTTCACTTACAGACTTGCCCCCAAGTTTCCTGGAAACTAGTTTTTATTTCTGGTCTTTTATATATGTGATATAGTTTCATAGTGATTTGGAAGGTGTTTACACATTTGTTGAAAGAAGTGACTGCTTTTCTTAGCTGTTATCTGATTTTTGAGAGTTTGCTGCTGTAATACAAGTCCTCATGGTGAGAAGTAAAACCAGCCTGACATCTTCAGTGATCACAAATATTTGTTTAATCTTTGAATATTACTAAAATTTAATAAGGAACTTACTATGTCTTAAAGCAAATACTTGCATTATCTTTTTTTCAGACATTAGCCTTGTAAAGGGATTTCAGAAGAGTGTGCTTTTCATTGACTTTTAAACCACCATATTGCAAATGCATGGTTTCAGTAATAGAGGTTAAACCTGTAAGACGTCTGATCACGCATTGACTTGGCATAAGATTCTTTTTGTAATCTCTTACTATGTGTGGTGCTATTAAACCAGAGCGCCCTCCAGAGCTGCAAGAGGTGTGAAAGTTTATTTTCCCATTTTTTTCATTCTTTCAAAATAAATCTTAAATTGTGTAGCAAGGTAGAGAAAATGGAATTGGATTATGTATGGGTTTAGGAAAGGCAAATCCTGCTTGAATAACCTGATCTTCTATGAGCAGGTTACCTGCTTGTGGATGAGAGAAAGGCTCTGGATGTTGTCTGCTTGGACTTTAGTGAAGGTTTTGACATTGTCTCTTGCAGCATTGTCCTGGAAAAGCTAGCACCTAGTGGCCTGCAGGGGAGTGCTCTTTGGGTATCAAACTGGCTGGGTGGCAGGGCCCAGGGAGTTCTGGTGAATAGAGTTCAGTCCAGTTGGTGACCGATCTCAAGTAGCATTCTCCGGGGTACTGGAGCCAGTTCTGTTTAGTATCTTTATCAGTTATGTGGATGAGGAGATTGAGTGCTCTGTCAGTGAGTTTGCAAAGAATACCAAGTTGTGTGGGAGTATTGATCTGCCTGAAGTTAGGAAGGCTCTACAGGGGGACCTGAATAGGCTGGATTGATGGGCTCAGGCCAGCTGTATGGAGCTTAACAAGGCCAAGTATTGGGTCCTGCACTTGGATCACAACAGCCCTGTGCAACAGTACAGGCCTAGGGAAGTATGGCTGGAAAGCTGCCTGGAGGAAAAAGACAGGGGGGTGTCGGTCAACAGCTGGCATAGTGTGAGCCAGCAGTGCGCACAGGTGGACAAGAAGAGCCTCAGGATCCTGGCTGTATCAGAAGTAGCATGGCCAGCAGGAGTAGGGAATTGATTGTACACCTGTACACTGTATTAATGAGGCCAGACCTTGAATCCTGGTTTTGGTTTTGGGCCCCTCACTACAAGAAAGACATTGAGGTGCTGGAGTGTGTCCAGAGAAGAGCAGTGGAGTAGGTGCAGGCTCTGGAGCACAAGTGCTGTAAGGAGCAGCTGAGGGAACGGGAATTGTTTAGTCTGCACAGGGAGGTGGTTGAGTCATCATCCCTGAAGGTTTTTAATAGATATGTAGACATGGTCCTTGGTGACGTACTTTAGTATGGGCTTGGTACTGGACTTAACCTTAAAGGTCTTTTCCAACTTAAACAATTCTATGGTTATATGATGCCGTGAAATTGTAATAATTGGCTAAATTCTGGAGTAGATTCTTACTATGTCATGTTTAACACAAGTTGTTTTTAACAAAGGTTGGAAGTCCCTTCAGAGGAGTTATAGCACAGCAGTGTGGTCACAAATGGGACTGTAAACTAGGGCTGGTCAAACCATTTGGCAGTCACTAGTTTAATTTGTTGCTGCCTTATCTTTGGTATGCAGAAGTAGAGCTTTTGGTAGCACCTCAGGGAGTTAGTTCTGATTCAGTTGTTATAATTGATTGACTTTGAATGAAACATATTTCTTCCTACTAAGGGAGGTAATTTCTTCTTAAGTTGATTTAGTGAAACCTTGCACTCTTATTTCCCACATTTCTGTGACTATTTCATTAGTAGAGCAGGTATTACTGTCCAAGTCACAGTCCTAGTTTGTGTTTTCTGTTCCCTGTATTTAAATGTGTTGCATAGAATGCTCCCCATGAGTTAGTACTGATTTTTCTTATGGATTTTGATTTTTAAATCCTTGGATTGTGTAACTGTGGACAAGGTGTGAATTATTGAGATTTTACTTATGACTGTTTCTGCAAAAATACCTGTGAAATTTCTAGAGAAAACCCTTATAAGGCAGATCTGACAGTTTTGTCTTTCCAAGTAAGAATGAATGTTCTTGAAGATGATTATCTCTTCATTTTTGTTTCACTTAATTTTAATTAAGACAGTTATGGCTGCTTGCAAATAAATTAAGTCAGTTTAAAAACTGTAGATTGGTCTAATAAGCCTAGTACAGAGAATGAGCAACTAATAACTTGCTTCAGAAAGGAAAAAAAAAATAAAGTGACAGAGACACTCTTTTAACCTATGCAAGTTCATATTTTCACAATGGGAAGATTATTTTGCCTATTTGAGTTTAGAGGGGATTATAGTAATTGGTGCAAATGGAAATGAGTTGTGCTTCATGAAATCCAACATTCAAAAAAAAAAAAAGATTAGGCGAGTTTGGCCTCACCTGTGGCTTAAGTACTTGGTGCTTGAATCAAGATCACAAACCATACCAAAACCTCTGCCTAGTGACTTTGTTTGTTATATATCCAGTTGAATTGTTGTATCACTTTGCTCATGGTTGGGCTTTTTTTTTCAAAGTAGCGGTTGTATCCCTTATTCACTTTAACATTGGAGTTACAAAACATGTTCTTGTCTTCTGTTGCTGCTTTCTAGATTGATATAGTTCTGTCTGAATGTTCATACAAAAAACCCACACTCAAGTTACTCAAATTTTTTCAGTTTCAATTAATAGTTCTCATGCTGATAATTGATTTATGTGTTTTCTGGAAATAAATGCATCATTGTTCTTTCTACTGTGCCTCTTGATTAGAATTCCTTATTCAGGAAGTGAAAGTTGAATTTTAAATATAGCTGAAATAGAGTTAAATGTGAAGCCTAAATTTGGCAACAGCTTTGAGAGGCTTGGCATTTTTTTAGGAAACCAAATTGCTCCTGTATGAATTGAGAAGCTTTTGTAATGTGAAGGCAGGGAGCAGAACAGTCCAAACCAGTGGTCACTGGTAGTCCTTCACCTTCTCTAGAAACATAATGCCGTCTTCTTCTGAAGCTGGCAGTGTGTACAAATTAGCAGAAGACTGTTTATCAGCCAGTTTACTTCAAGTTGTGAGGATTATTCTGACTTTTTAAGGAATGAGTACACAATATTACATGCTATTTGCATTACTGATTTTAAGTTTAAAGTGGTTAAGAATCTTCCAGTATTAATGCCGAAATTTTACTTTTCTCAAAATAAGTTACTGACTTGATGTGCTCTTTTTTTTTTTCAAATGTTTTTGAAGAGAGGCTATCTGGCTTTTCCACAAATTTCAAAACCAAAAAGGTTTTTAAGGTTGGTGCCTCAATGGGCCAAGCTTTGTTGTTGCATGAAGAAGTGGAAATGTGATTTTAAACAGAAATATGTGGTTCAGTTGATGTTGGTTTAAACTTTGCCTAGACCACTGAAATAAAATTAACGGAAAAGCTCTGGAAACCAGATTAAGACACGCTTTAAAGCACAGATTCACTTACTGCCTTTCTTATACAGCATTACAGTGTTCAAAATTACTGGAGAATCTTCATGGGAAAGTGGTAATAAATCAAAACAAAAACTTACTGCAGGAATGTATGCATTAGTTTCAGAAATTCCTATTAAAACTGCAGTACAGAAAGAGTACCTTATTTGATTAATCTCGTGCTATGAAGTGACTGAACAACTCTTATTTAGTTCCATAGTGAAATGCCAACAAACTATCAGACCTTTGGACCTTTTCTAGGAGAAAATAGTTTCTCAGCCAGTATCAAAACTTATAGTGTTTGTTGGGGATTTGTCTCTGACACGAGGGTGTGAAGAGGAAAAGAGGCAGGTGTTGGCTTTACTGAAACTGGAGCTGGTTCAGCATTGTCATTTATGGCCTATTCTTCTGGCTTTGCCTCTGTACACATTTGTTTTGTGTACTTTCCATTTGTTGTTTTTACTGTACCGAAAAGTAGGATGAAATTTAAGGAAAAGGTGTTTTTTATTATTAGGTTCTGTACTAGATTTGGGGAGGTGGGTTTCCAACTTTGGCCTTGTGCCTGAAAGCACTGGCACTCAAGAGTGCTAACTGAAGTAATACTGTTCTTGTGGGTGCAGAAGTATGTCAATGGCTTTATGCAGTTTGTTTTTTAATCTTATGCTTTTGTCTTCCTTAATTGCACCCATGTCTAGGTCTAAAATTGTTGGTTTAAACTCTTAAATTTTTTAAGTATTTTTGAATAGTGTCTCCTACTAAGGAGGTCCTGTAAAGTACTTAGTTTTATTATTTTAGGAGGGGTATTTTCTTAAGGTTTTAAAATCAGAGAAATTGTAGAATTATTGTATTTCATATGAGTTAGAAAGGTGCCAACACTGGCATAAAACCACACAGGATTTACTATTAAGTGAAAAGTCTGGAAGCCACTTCTAAAGAGTAATGGCTAAAAGAAATGTGAAACAAATATGAAAGATGTAATTTCAAATGATTCCACAGATTGTATTTAGTTGGTACGCCTTTTTATTAATCTTTGAAATGCTTTATTCCAAATGAAAAGGGGGTGGGGAGAGAATAATGCAGGTGTCTTTTGCTGCCAGGAAGCAATGTAATCATTGTCATTTTGGAAAATTTTGGACCCAGAGGAATTAAGAACGCCTTTCAGGCCTGCTGTATAGATTTGCTTCACAGACCTTTGGTGACCACAGGTGAAATATTGCCAAGCAATATAGTTCCAGAATGAGGAGTAATATAATAGTTATGATAGTATGGTGTAATTGTCTGTATCAGGAATTACTTCACGAAAATGCCTAAATAGAGTCAAACCATCACTGTCATGTCTGGTGTTCAGTACTTGCTGGAAAAACAGTGCTTCAGTCTCCTCTCACAAGCTATTTCATTGCCTGTTACTAAGCAAGGAGGTTTACCAGCAAACTTGGACATGTAACTATATGGCACAAGTGACAGGAGATTTGTGAATACATGGAATAAAGTGCAAGGTAAAAAGATACAGGTTGTTTTGGGGTTGTTTTTAGGCAGGTGGGAGTATTGAAGTGATATCTTTTAACTTGTGTGATATTGTTTCAAGAGCTTTTTTTGCATTTTTTTTTCCCAGATTTACTGTTAATTGTTTGCCCACTTGCTTAGATGGAATTGATAGATTGATTTGTGGGGCTGCCATTGACGCTAGCATAGCTCTCAGGTCTTTTGCAAGTTAACAGTTTGGGTATGTTTTAAAATAGAAACTTTGCTTTTAATGATCAGATTTGTGAAATGTGGAAGGGGAGTACAGTGGAATATCACCTTGTTTGCTTATAATCGTACTAACTGGTGAACATATGACACCAGAAAAAGATTCAAACAAAAAGGAACTGTTCCTCTGCCACAAGCGCTGTGCATTGTGTTAAATTAGATATAGACGCTTTTGCTTATTGTTCTTATGTGTTTGAGTTTTACTGCCTTTTGTAAGTGAGAAGAACTATGGGTATTCTGTTTGAGTAAACTAAAATAGAAACTTCAGGTAACTAACTTGCTTCTCATCTTGAGCTTCATATTGAGCATAATTTTTGTTGGGAATGCTTTCATGCACAGGCTAAATTTCATGGGTTTTTTTCTCAGTGAAGGATATTTGCTTAGTAACAGCTTAGTGTTGTTACAGATGTGAACACCTCTCTATGCTTATATTGAGTGCTGGACTCAGGAGAGAGTACAATATGCTGTCCTGTGGATAAGGAATATTCATATCCTATGGATATATAAGTAGCTTATGCTCCAGTGCTCTTTGAATCTGCAGCTAGTAAATAGCAAATGGCACAGCCAGCTGCTACATCTCCCAAATTACCCATTATCTCTACAGTACCACTTTCAACTGGATGTATTATATGTGAATGGCACAAGATTTCTTTTGTTGGCAAGAGAGCAGATATTTATCTTACAAAATTACGATGAATGGTAAAACAGCTCTTCCTGAAGAAAAGGCAGATCTGTGTTTGTTGCCTCCTAGATGAGCATTTAAAATACTTCTACAGAAGTCTTCTGAAAAAAAATGCAGGTAGCAAGTCCTTAATCTTTAGTGGATGGTGAATTTGCTGTGAACTCAACCCTGAGAAACCAAATGCTTACTGCAAAGAACAGTCCCAGTGAGTGAATTCTGCCATGCAGGGAAACAAAGTCGTGATCTCCAGTGAAACACTTCCTGTTATGTTCTTAATGGCTTTATTGTAGTAAATTGTTTATTACTTAAAAAAGTAGTTGAAGGAGAAGCTGAGTTGCAGCAGCTTGTATAGTGTAGTTAAATTCAGTTCTATACTGAACTTATCTATTAGGTTTATTTAACTGTTACGTGCTTTAAATTCAGTCAGCTGTTTAACGTACTGTTTGTAACAGTTCAGTGCAAAAGTCAGTAAGATTGTAACATGCACTTCTCTTTTTGTAATTATTAAAACAAGCAGCTGTTATTTCTATGTTGTCCAACCTTTTTGGTTTTTTAATGTCTTGATCTATAGAAAACTAGTTGCTTCATAGACAAGTAGTTGCTTCATAGGACATCCTCAGGTGTTAGGACAGCACTTGAAAGTAGCTTGTTTTCCAGCATTCTGCCTCCCATGAGCTGAGTTTCACTGAGATTTTTGCATGCTACAACAGGAAAGAGAAGGGGGTTTATTTAAGCCAGATGAGAGAAACTGAAAGCATGCAACCGACTTTGCAAAATGTTGGTTTTCTCCTTCTGCAGAGGAAGGAGTCCTTATGAAGCCACCTTTAACTTCTATTAGTAACTGTTTTCATGCTCTCTATGCTATGGCAAATATAGCTTTAATGCCTGTATTGAAGTTTGTTGGTTTTATCTCAGAGAGCATGAGAATTCATCTTTCTCAATTAACATCTAGTCTCTTTCTTGGGAAGAGTTTGCCTTTTTGTCTTTGATGCCTTCAGGAATCTGAGGTTGTTTTTTGGCATCTTTAATTCTGCTGCCAGCTTTCTCTGATAGCTGAGGTAACATTTTCAGCATTGTAATGAAATGCTGTCAACATTTATGTACAGAAACTTGTTCCTGACTGCCTGGTAAATGTTGAAAAAGTGACAGTCATTTTGATGGTTTTGCAAGGCAGGGGTTAATGACTTCTTAATCTTTGTCAGAGACTTCAGTGCCTAGAATAGGATAAACTGCTGAGATCCCTAAGAATGTGTCCAAGATACAAACGTGTAGTGTTCTATTTTAGCTTTACTGTGCATGAGGAAACTGATTTAACTGAGCAATTTTTTCATTTTTTTAATAGTTTGTATTAATTAAGAATCATCTCATTTGCTTAGGTGTGACTTAAAAGCAATATTTTAACAAGCCATGGTGCAACCAGACCTTATTTCTAAGAATTCATCACTAGTATAGTTATCACAGGGGAAGTTTTAATGAAGTAGATCTTAAATTCCTTCTTTTATTCTAGGTTGGGCTGTGTGTACATGATAACACTGACAGATCTGTTTGTTGAACGTCTGCTTGCATGGACAGCTTCTTTTAAACGGAAAACAATTTTTTTTTCCCTCCCCAAAAGGTTAAATAGGCTGTTTGAGATTTTCCCTCTGCCAGTTTGATTTGAGTGAAACTTACTGCACACAGTGCTTAATGTATTCAATGAGTATTGAGTATGCTGGCCTTAGAGTATTATTTCTCTGCCCCCTCATCTACTTATTTTCCCAAAGAGGAAGGATGTTTTAAAGAAAGCTAAGGTAGTAGATTACATCTATTGCTACATTGTTTGTGTAACTCATGGTAATATATGTTGGAATCAATAGTTCTCTGCACTGAGATAATTATTTGCATTTTGTAGTTTAGATGTAGTTGTATATAATGACACTTCAGGTGTAAGATTTTTCTAAACATTGAAACAATGGGATTTCTTGTATCATTCTTATTTATTAATGATGACAGTGTGACATATAATGCAGAACATGCAATGTCTTCTAAACAAAGATCTCCTCCAGTGAAAATTGTAGTAAAAACTTGCTTGGACTTAGTGGACCAATTAATGTTCTCAGTACTTGGGAGGATACATGAATACCCTCTTCCTTTTTGATTTATCTGCAGGAGCAGATTTAATTATTACAACTTTTTTTGTAATTACCTTGGGATTTTGAAAGGAAGGGGTGTATGTCTTTATGGGAATTGTTTTATAGGTTACTGTATTCCTGGGCCTTAAATCTTTCTGTTTTCTGACAGTTGGTTTTGTTCCTTGACCTATACTTGTACACAGAGATGGCATATGAATTGGAATAAACAGTGTGCACTTACGTCTAATGTGTATCTAATATAACTTTCTGTACTACAGTTTATTTCAGCTGTCATCTTGCCTTTTTTTTTTCCCTCCAGTATTGTGGTGTGCTAAGTAAACATCATATTTTCTTTTCCCCTGAGGTCAGCTCAACATTTTTTTAAACATCTTGGGTCACTTCACATCACATGCCTTCATGTTTTAGACTACAGTCTTCATATAAACCAGCAGATGGAGGCTTACAGCACATCAAAAATCAGTCAGGCAAATTGCTGTGGAAGCATTCTCTTCTGATTTCCCCCTGCAACCACAAATTGCTGGTGAACGTGAGGAAGAAAGTGGGGAAGAGTTGCTCAAATGTTGTTCCTGTGGTTTTACTACAGCATGCACAGGTAGTTGCTCTTTAGCAATAGGTTACTGAGCTGGGTGGACATACGGTTTGGCCTTATAAAGGGCCCTTATGGGGAGATCCTGTGGAGTCAGCTGTGCATTTAGGGGCCTTGTGAATGCACAGGATCTGCAGTTGCTGGTAAGCTCTGTTCTGGAATGGAGGTTTGAGTCATACTGCCGTGCTTCATTTCTGTCCTGAAAACAAAGTATTTTCTTTCTGTGATAAATAGGAAACAAAGGAACTAGTTACCTTTTGGGATTAACCTAGTCTACAGTGTGGTGAATTCTGCTGCATCTGAGGCATCTTCTCTAGTGAACTGAGTTTGTGTCACGGTGCATGTGTACAGTGAAAATGGAAGACCTTAGTATTATGTCTTAATAGGCTGACTAAAGCTTTTTCATTAGAAGTGCTGTCCTCTTTCCTGGGAAGTTGTTACAGAACTGTGTTATGAATTGGTTTGGAGATAACATCCTATTCTGTTTTCCATTTTTTTTCCTCTCCAGGTTTCAAAATATGTGGTGATTTGGTTTGTTTTTAAGTTTGGTGTACATCATTAGGGAGTGAATATTACAAGTTAATAATTGAGATGCGAAGTAGGAACTCCTCAAAGTGGCATTCTTGCAGAGAAGATGGTAAATTGAACTGTTTCAACAGGTTACATACCCTATTTAGGATAGCTTCTGAGCCCTTCTTTCTCTGTAGTGGCCTAAGTAGCTGTTTATTCAAAGCCAAGGTATTTAAATTACCTATCTATTTCTAGGCTTGTTATCACTCTAGTTCTAGTGTTAGTACTTGATCTAAGTATTCTAGCAGCAAATTCAAGATCCTGCTTGCATATGTATTTTATGGGCTCTTTACTGTTGATGATTTTTTAAAAAATATTTTTCCTGTTTTAAAAACCAGTTGTTTGTGACTGAGATTTAGATCCATAAGCAAACTGCAAGGCTTTAAAGTATCCATAGCAGCAGTAACTTGGTTTTTCTGTAACGCATAGGCAATGGCAGATGGGAGAGTGGTAAGAAGTACAGTTTACATGTATTGCTTAAAGTAGGCTTCTTTTGAGATTAATATGCTGAAAAAGTGGTTTAACTTCTTTTGCTTTTCATTCCTCATAAATTTTTGAAAAATACTTAGTAAAGAAACTAAAAAACTGCTGTCGTATTGTAGCCTTCTCTTGGTCTGGTTAGCAGCTAAACACAGGCAGTTGTGGACCCAGTTCCGCTGACACACAGGGAAGAGAGAAGAGGAAAAAGACATTTGTGGGTTGGAAACTAAAACAGCCTTAATGAAACAATAAAAATAAAAATGAAAATAATAAGAAAGTAATAAAAAATATACAGATAAGGACACTGACCATTGAAGAGAGCCTGACCCTTATGACTCCTCAGTTTTTTACAGTATAATTTACATGGAATGAAATATTTTAGTCTGGTTTGGGTCACCTGTCCTGTCCATTCGCCCCTGCAGGTGTGATCCTTTTTCACCCCTTTCACTTGTGGCATGTCATGAACTCAAGAGTAACTTTGGTCTTTATGGGGATAAATATAAGCAATGGCCTTTCTGTTACTTTGGTGATAATCATAAGTTTTGATTGTTATCACCTCTAGAGAGAGACTGACTTAAAAATATGCAGTTAGCTTACTGAAAATGAAGTTATTTACATGGGGCTTAGCTGAAAAGTTAGAAAATTAATTCTGCCTTAACTCAAACTGAAACACTTGCAGTTTGTACTTCTGTGTTGTCCTGTAGAGTAAATTTTTGCTAGTCTCTCTGAACCACCAGTTTTAGAATGCTCTGTATGACCTTCAGTTTGATAGCGTTCCCTGGGATTCAATTCAACTGATTTTAAAGACTTCCTTATAACAGTAAAATAATTTGATGTCTGTCACATACTGCTAATTGATTGGAAGGTTTTAGCCTACTGGGAGCTGATTTAGGGTCTAGTTCAGCTCTGACCTACAGAGCATGCTTTACATCCAATTTCGCTGTTGGATGAATACATCCGTCAGTTGGAATATTGGAAGTAAAATTGTCAATGTTCATTTTTTAAGTTAAAATTCAACATTTATTGATTTTGTGTTTTCTAATGAGATAAGGAAAATGTCGCATCTTGTGTTTATGCATGACAGATTAAAAGATTCATTACACCGTTTTTTTCTTAATAGCTTAACATTAATATTTCTTAACAAATTTGACCTCAGGAACTGGAATTTAAAATTGCAGTCAGGAAGTAGTTGGTTTTGACTGAACTACATAGAAAACAAAGCTTTCAATTGAGGCTTCAGTTTGAAATATGCTGCTTTCATGTCACAGCCAGCTCTGTGCTGCTCATCTTGAACTGTGCCTTTTCCCTGAAAAGGGGAGCTCAGCATCTTCATGAGTCTGAATGTCTGTTGTACACTGTCTTAACTGCATTTTCTCATTAAATCTTGAAGTGAAGAGTGGCATGTTACAGCAACGTGGATTCCTAGTCTGTGTGCCTGTACATTCCACACAGTGCTTGGTTTTATTATATCAGTTGCACTGACAGTATGAGGTGGTAAGTTGAAAGCCAGTCTGCCTTAGGAGACAAGGACAGCAATTTCCTTGTATCCCTCTAGAGCAGGTAAGTGTGGCTGTAAGCAAGACCACTTTTTCTTGCCTTTTTGTCTTTATAGTGTTGATTTTATGTTTTGCCATGTATTGAAACTTTGGAATGCAGAATTATTGGGGGCACCTTTAAAACTTAATATGTAGGCAGATACAGGTAACAAGTACAACACAGCTGTGCATTAAAATAATATCCATGTTAAAGTTTACTTAAAGGCAAGGAGACATGGTACACTTGTAGCAGTGTCCAAAGCTCTGTCTTCCTTTTGAAACTTGTGACAGAGCTATGGGAATACTGTATGTAGGACTTAGGGATCTCTGCTTAATGCAGTGGTAGCAAAAAAATTTATGGCTACGTATGTTCATTTCATGATCCCCGTATAAATGAGATGCTCATACCAGGGACATGGTATTCACATGCTTTTCCCACATACCTTTAACTTGCTCTTTTTTCTTAAAAATCATAGAATCATAGAATAGCTTGGGTTGGAAGGGACCTTAAAGATCATCTAGTTCCAACCCTCCTGCCATGGATAGGGACACATCCCACTAGGTCAGGCTGCCCAAATCCCGTCCAACCTGACCTTGAATACCTCCAGGGATGAGGCATCCACTACTTCCCTGGACAACTTGTGCCAGTGTCTCACCACTCTCACAGTGAAGAAGTTCTTCCTAATGTCTAGTCTAAATCTACCCCTCTCCAGTTTATACCCATTCCCCCTCATCCTATTACTACAAGCCTTTGTCAACAGTCCCTCCCCAGCTTTTTTGTACCCCCTTTCAGGTACTGGAAGATTGCTGTAAGATCTCCTCGAAGCTTTCCCTCCTCCAAGCTGAACAACCCCAGCTCTTTTAGCCTGTCCTCATATGGGATGTGCTCCAGCCCTCAGNGCCTTAAACACCTCCAGGGAAGGTGAATCAACCACCTCCCTGGGCAGCCTGTTCCAGTGCCCAATGACCCTTTCTGTGAAAAACTTTTTCCTAATGTCTAGCCTAAATCTCCCCCGGTGGAGCTTGAGGCCATTCCCTCTTGTCCTGTCCCCAGTCATTTGGGAGAAGAGAACAGCTCCCTCCTCTCTACAACCTCCTTTCAGGTAGTTATAGAGATCAGTGAGGTCTCCTCTCAACCTCCTCTTCTCCAGGCTAAACAGCTCCAGCTCTCTCAGCCATTCCTCATAAGGCCTGTTCTCCAGCCCCTTCACCACAATGTTACCCTTCTTCCAGTCACTGAGGACTTCTGATTGCCATGACTTTTCAAATATCATGGAGTGGCTTGACAACCACATCAGCCAATTTCCTCAGGAATTGGATGCATCTAGGATGCATCTCATCAGATCCCATAGACTTATATATGTTCAGGCTCCGCAGGTGGTCACAAACCTGATCCTTCTCTACTCTGGGAGGGGCTTTACCCACCCTGGTCCCCATCTTGTTCCATGACCCAGGAGGGGTGAGGAGAGCTGTTGTCACTGAAGACTGAGGCAAAAAGTTCAGTACCTCAGCCTTCTCCTCATCTGTTGGTACAAGTTTACCATTCCAAGCCATAAGTGGGTGTACGCTTTCTTTAACCTTCCACTTCTGACTGATGTCCTGGCAGAAGCCCTTCTTTTAGGTCTTTGCTTCCCTTACCAAGTTCAGCTCTAGCTGTGCCTTGACCTTCCTGACCTCATCCCTACCCATCTGGGCAGTGTCCCTATACATGACCCAGGTTCCCTGTCACTGCTCGCACTGCCTGTGCAGTTTTCTCTTGGTCTTCAGTTTGACCAGCAGGTCTTGACTCGGCCACACCAGTCTCTTCCCTTTCCTGCCTGATTTCCTGCATCTAGAGACAGAGCGCTCTTGTGCTTCACAAAAAGAATCCTTAAATATTAGCCAGCTCTGTTCTGCTCCCTTGTCCCCGAGGACCATGTCACAGTGGGTCCTACCAAGTAACTCCCTGAAAAGCTGGAAATCTGCTTTCCTGAAATTTAGAGTCCTGACTATACTCCTCACCTGTCCCATATCCCTCTGGACCTTGAACTCCACCAATGCACAGTCACTGAAGCCCAGGCAGCCCCCAATCCTAATGTCACTGAGTTCACACAGAATCAGAGAATCACAGAATCACAGAGTCACCGGGTTGGAAGAGACCCATCGGATCATAGAGTCCAACCACTCCCACAAAACACTAAACCATGTCCCTCAGGACCTCGTCTGCTCGTAACTTAAACACCTCCAGGGAAGGCAAATCAACCACCTCCCTGGGCAGCATATTCCAGTGCCTAATGACCCTTTCTGTAAAAAACTTCCTCCTAATCTCTAACCTAAACCTCC
>WAAB01025376.1:92535-103340 GCA_013389865.1 Piaya cayana
CCAGGAAGACCACGTCCACAGCCTTTCCCTCATCCAGTAGACGTGTCACTGTGTCATAGAAGGCAATCAGGTTGGTTTGGCAGGACCTGCCTTTTGTAAACCCATGTTGGCTGGGCCTGATCACCCGGTTCTCTTGCAAGTGCCTCATGATAGCACTCAAGATCACCTGCTCCATGACTTTCCCTGGCACTGAGGTTAGACTGACAGGCCTGTAGTTCCCCGGGTCCACCCTGTGACCCTTCACTTGTATTGGTGACCGTCAGGTCCAGTATTGCATCCCCTTGGCGTAGGGATCTCTATCAGCTGGACTGAGAAATTATCTTCAGCGCACTCCAGGAGTCTCCTGGATTGTCTACAGCTTGCCATACTCCTTTTCCAGCATGTAAAAATGTCTAAACACAGTGCCTGTACGTGTGATACTGAAATGTTGTCTTTCAGGTAGATGATAGGAGGTTTCTCTTTCGTTTATACAACTCTTAAACATGTATGGTGAGAAGCTCGAGAAAACTTTTGAACTTCTTTGCATAGATTGAACGTTCAGTTAGTTACACGCATACGAGAAATGGTTTTAATTATTTTAATTCTGACATACTGGATAACACTCATCTACATATCTTAATTTTTATTAGTAATGTTACTGTTAAAAGCATTGATACATCTTGGTTTTGTGATCTCGGGGAAGCACTATGCTGCTTTCATTTCACTGTAAAACTCAAGTAAGCATTAATGCTTCATGATATCCTGAAAACATGTTTTATATCATTTTTGAAAATTAATTCCTTTGAGTGGGAGGTGAGGATGAAGCAAGGAAACCTTGTCATTATTGCACAGGAATACTGTGAACTTCATGTGGGAGCATTCCAATATTCTTCCTTATATTGGGAATATTTATGAAATGGCCTTGCTGTTGTTATTTCAGGTTTTTTTAAATGCAAGTTAGATAGCATCAGAATTCCAAGCAACTGCTCTCCTAAATTTCAGAGTTGATTTGTAGAGTGAGGAACACAGTTTTGGACAGAACATTGATGTTCGAGAATTGCACTGATGAGCTTACATGAGTAGTCCACAAAAAGCTAGTGAATAATACTGCAGAACACACACAATCTTTGTCTTTTGGTCTGTGTGGGAGAGCAATTAAAAAAACTGAAACAACACTTGTGTGTTAGTGTTGCTTTTCTGGACTTCACTGAGTAATACTGTCTCAGCTGAAGCAATGCTCCAGGGTACTGCACAAATGGTTAATAACCACTTCTTATCTATACATTTCAGGATTCTTCAGCATGAATTAACTGCATGGCAATTCATAATTAACTTTCCTTTGATTGCCAATTCATGCTTGCTGATTTTGACTACCTCAGTTGAAAAGCTTGAATAGGCCCCAGGCTTATTCTGTTGGCCACCTGAAAGATGGTTTGAGTAGTTGAGGGTCATATGTGCTTGGTGAAAAATGGGAATTACTGATCTCAAATGGTAACTGATGTCCTAACTTTGTCAGTGTTAGATATTTAAAACGAGTGCCAGTTAAACCCAGACTTAGTAAGTGCATCATTGTAATTCCATTTCTTAAGTCCACTTTGTAAGGCAGTCTGATGTTCATGAGGGAGAGATCCTTGTCATTGAAAACATATCTCCAGCCTGAAGTATACGTAGATGTATATATTCCCATGCTTCAGATAGTTATCTTAGATATTTATTTGGTATGCATCCCACCAAAAATACCTTTTATGCTTATTGTACAACTGATGTATTGAATAAAGTTCTGTCAATAAGCAAGTTAAATGGGTTTTTTTGTAACCACACTTATTTTGTAGCTTCAGCAATGTAAGACTGAGACCTTTAAGGCAACAGTAATTTCTTTTTTGTGCTTGTGGGTTAGGATAAATGAAAAAGCTTTCTTACAAATCACTTTAATGTGATACTTATCCATGGCAATAAAGGAAACTACTTAAGTCGTGCTGATATTTTTCTTAATATGGGATTTTTTTTAATAATGGGGTTTTTGACAGTTTCAGTTGTTTAACTTTGTGTAGTTTTTTGAACTCCCTAGTGTGTCCATAAAACTTAGGTACCATGATTGCCTGTAGTTATTCCTGTTTATAAATTTTATGGGTTTCATAACTATTTTTTGTCCTTCCCTGATACATTTGGATCAATAAAATGTCATTGGTAAATTTAGTTATGCTGATTTTATTTAACAGTAATATATGAAAGCTTGAGTTGCTGTTTGTTGCAACTCCTTCCCAGCCAAAATCCCTACAATTTCCTTGGAGAGATCTTGGAAGGGAGTTAAGAACCAGAATTACTGCCTTATTAAATTGTGCTGCTGATTAGGAAACACAGTGAAAGTGTAACTCTCTGGTTCTGGAAAAATTCCTTTCATTCCTCATCAAAGAGGTTTTTAAGAGCAGTAAGAAGTTGTTTATCCTTCTGCCAAAATTAGATACAGTTGATATAATCTGGAGTTCTCTACTTATTTTTAAATATTACTACTTATTTTCAATATAATTTGTAGCCTCAAAGTCCCACGTGAGGTTAGATACAGCTTTGTTCCAGTTACCATGTTAGTACATACACCAGAATTTTTGAATAATGTAATAATGGGAGGTTAGAGATAGAACAGTGTAGATAAGAGATTGTTCCATGGAGTGTTTTGTCCTGTTGGTTGTATCTTTTAATCTTTCTGCAGTTCCTTAGATGCGGAATTACTTTCAGTATTCACAGTGGTGTGGTGACATAATCGGTACAGTGATAATATGTTATGAAATTTTACAAAACAATTACTTTATACAATCTTGTCAGGAGGATAAGGTTTCTTGTAGCTAGGTAGCATGCATAGGAATCAAAAAAAATGCTATCCTTGAATCAAAAATTACTATTTAATTTCAAAAATAAATGCAAGGAACGACAAGTAGCCAAAGCATTTCTAGTACAATGCTGAAAGGCAGAATTGAAGGCACTACCCCCATCTCCTCCACTGCATTTACTTGAGTTGAATTAAAAATATTATATGATAACTTTTTTGTAGGAACTGTGGGCCTGCTTTTTATTTTTTAGTTACTACTTTCTCTGTAATGGTTACTGAAACCATTGGTTTAGAGGACCCAGGAGTAAGGCCAAAGTGGGATGCATGGAGCTGGCACGTAGAGCTGTGTATACTGAGCATTGGTTTTAGCGAGCAGAGGGATGACAGTGTGCTTAATGGCCCACAAAACCTGCTGAAGGTTAGCACTAGTCCACTGGAAAAGTATATCTTGAGGAAATTAAGACTGTTTCCTTGTGCATATTATAATGTAATATCTATCTATGTAATTTCATGCCCGTGCATCTTCCTAGTTGTAGGTATTATTTTTGTCTTATGTGGTGGAGTGTCCATGGTTTGTGAAACTTTTTCCCAGGTGCTTGTTTACAGGAAAACATTTTGTGCCTGGGAACCTGGCAGGAAACAACTGTACTGGAACTTGGAAGGCCAAGCCTTTCTGATAAAACTGCACACACATGGAACACTGTCCTTCAAATCACTGACAAGCTAGAGCTCTTGTCAAGTGATGCTTCTCTAGTGTTATGCTTTCACACTGCTGTGTGTTTATGCGGTTTTTTATTTCAGTTTTGAAGCAGATATTGAAGATGCTGCTTTTCCTTAATCCAGGCCCCAGTCAAAGGGATTTCAACTCACTGTGGTTTTACTCTGATATTATGTGATTTGTAATCAGTATCAAGAATTACAATTTTTAATACGTATGCATTGGTATCAGTTAAAAACTTAAATGACATTATTATGAGTAACGTGTGAATGCAGCAAAGATTTTAAATAAAATCTCAGTTTGGAATACACAGAGGATAAAAAATGATATATTTTTGTTAAGGAGTAGTCAATATACTTTCTGACCTGTAATTGGTTTCCTTGCTTTGTTAACACAGACTTGTTTGGTTATTAAGATTTTTTTAATTATTCCTTGCTAACTACATTTATTGATTTTTTAAAAATTATTACTTTTAAGTTACTTCACAAAAAATACTTCTCCCTCCCAGATAAGGTTACTGCATCTATTTTCTTTTTATACTTTGGATTTTAAAGAAGCTGAAATAGAAGTTACTGAAACTATAACCATTTTTAGCTATATGCTTGCAGAGTTTTTGAATGCCTTTTCCTGCCTTTTTTTGTCATGCTAGCTTGTTGTTATCTTACAAAAATAAACATTTGTAATAGTAGCTGCTATTGTTAAAGTGGGTGTAGTTACTGTATGCTTGGCCTGTGGGTAGAATAACTGACAGATTATAGCCAAAAGGTCTCCTTGTTGCACAGGAAGGCAGTTCTCTCCGTGTACAGTGCAGAGTGCTCTTAATGCTTGGAAAGACACTGGAAGTTTGAGAGTTAAGAGAATCAACATCCAAGTCTGGGTCCTCATGGTGAGAATGAGATCATCTTTCTGATGATATAAAAATGTGCTGTCCACTATGGATCTTCTGTAAGTGGGTGAAATGTTCTAACATTTTGCTCTAGGGTTGTATTTCTTCACCTAGAAGTTACTCAAAAGAGGATTTTTTTACTTCCGCATCCCAAGGAAGATTTTTTTTTATGCCGGCATCAGAAATACATACGGAAATGTTTAGTCCTCTTTGGCTTCTGGAGCAAAATACAATGTATGCATGAATCTCCATAGGACAAGGCCATCTTGAATGAGTGTCTGAGTGACAGTGAGCAAGATGGATACCTCTTTAGTGCTTATTTAGGACAGCTTATTCCTGTATCATAGGAAATAATATTATTTATATAAATTCCTTGTATAACAGAGATTGCTTTTTGTCTTTGTATTTCTTGTCCATGTATTTATTAAAGTAGAGCATTAGCTTAGAAAGATTAGTATCAAGTAAAAAAACCAGACACAGGCAAAGATCTATAAATAAAAAATCAAGTTGGGATTATAGCAATACTAGGGTCCTATTTAATGACTCCGAAATGTTACTTTTGTACAACTAGTAGATGACAATAATAATTAGTTAAAATTGTCAGCACTGTATGCACAGAAACAAATTTATTCTTCTTGAGAAATAATGATTTTTGTCATTGAAGCATGGCAGTAAATTCATCCGTTAGAAAAGAACAAGAGCAAACCTGTTAAACATCTTTGTGTCTCTGATCTCTTTCTCTAGGGCTGGAGACTGTTGGGTTTTAGAACACCTTTTAGTTGAGCTGTAAATAATTGAAAGACTTATTTGGTTTGAAAAGAGTAAGTTTAATTCTCCATTTGTTTACATTCCATTTACAACCTAACCAGTCATTAAAACTTAACAAATTTTTGTTTCTTTACTAGAAACAACATAGCCTTTTTTTTTTTTTTTNCATGTCATTTATTTTTTTTTAGAGTTTTCTGCTGAGGGAACTTAAACTCCCTTTCCAGCAGCAGTCTTGGAACATTTGGTATCTACTGATAATTCTGCTGGTTTAAACAGTGCCAGAATGGTCTAAGTTCTCTTTCCGAACTCCTCCAGAAATGATTTAATACTTTACAGCTTTTGAAAATCTACACAGTTTATCCTATCCAAGTTACTTGTTTGTGTGCTGTTTTATGCCCACCATTCAAACTGGAGGTGGAGATTGTAAAATGCACAGTTCTATCTGCCTATCCCTGTCATGTTGAGCTGACTTTAAGTATAAGGTTTTTTTATATAGAATAGCTTATGTTCTTCTCTGGGCACAAAGGTGTTAAACCATCTAAGAAACTAGCCAATGCATTATGTGTAGCGATGTCTTGCATCTGACAGTCATCCAATATCCAATAAGCAATTTCATCCTTAGAAGTAGGACAGACACTAACTCAAAACATTATGAATGTTCTCATATACCAAATATGTATAAAAATGTATAAAAATCTGCAATAAGTAGTTCAGTTTAGGACTTTTGTTTTGGGTTTTGTCATACTTCTAGTCACTTCTTTTCTGTTCATGGCTTCAGACTTTTACATCAGCAAGGACCATACCCTTTCTGACTTGATGCTTTCTGTGTCCTAGCCAGCTGCATTTCACCTAACACCCCTGTTTGTAGATATGACAGACTTAAAGAATCTGAATGCAAGGTTTATTCTGGTGTCTAAGAGATTAAACTGTGGACTACAAGTGAAGAATTTTATTCTGTTAAAATGGGAGTTGACTTAGGTGATACATGACCAAGTAAAAACTTGGCCTTATACTTCAGCAAAAGGTAAAGGAGGGCTCTGGTGGGCTAACCTAGGAGTGATGGAAACTCTTGTTCTGTCATCTGTGCTTAAAATCATCTGTCCTGGTGCAAATAAAGTAATCACATAGTTAGCTGTCACTGAGCACTCACATTTTAGTTTTCCTTTTTAATGATGTTACTACTGTCCTTTGAGTAAGGCCCAGTAGCGTGGCACACCAGGATGGGAGCAGGACTTAAGTATTCTCTTCCTTTGTTGTAATGTGAACTGGGCATACTGGATTCTGTTCTCTGTTGAGATATTCAGGTTTGTCATACAGTAAAAAAATTATGAAAAAAATTTGTATAAACTATATTATCACAATTTGTAACTTTATGTGTTTGGACTAATACCAGAAATCATTAAGCTCCACAATTATTAGTGGCTTTGGGACTAATATATCAATATAAATTATCTACTAACTTCTAGAAATTCTGCTCAGGAATGGCATAATGTTTTAGTTTTAGGCATTACCAGATTTCCCTGTGCAAACTTTTTACTGTGAAAGTTAAAAGTCTGAGGCATAGCATAATGTAACTCGAATTTGTGTATATGATGGATCAGAGTTGGTACTGGGAGACTAAACAGCAGGAAGGATTAGAGATGTAATACTTGTTTGAGATGTCTAATAGTCGTCTTAAGAAACATGCAGAAGAGAAAAGCCTGTTTCATTAGCTTTGTTGCAAACACAGGCTGGTATTTCTTGGCTTGTTTTGTAGGAGGACTCCTTTTCAATGGCTGGTGACTGAATAGTGCCAAAATCTCAGGGCAGGATGAGGTGGCTTCACAGCAAGGAGTCCAACCAATGTTTGACATATTTCGAATAGGTGGATTTTGCTTCATAGGAGCCTGCAAATCCAATTTACCTCTAACTTTAGACATCTGGTTTTGGAGATTTGAGTCTTCATCACTGAGTGGGATTATCCTACTTGACCAGATCCTGTGGGGTTCCACAGAAGGTGATTGATCAGTCTGTGGAGTTAGTGCTTTGATTTTGAATATTGCCCAGTTAGCAGTGAAATGTTCTCTTCGGCAAATACACTTGTGACGTGTCATTCTTCAAGAGAGATTCTTGATAAAAGAAAGGATAAATAGGAAGAGAATGCTAATGATATGTCAAACTGGGACTGAAAAATAAATACTACCAAACTAGTAGAGGTATAGCCTCGGTAATTCTCATTTTTAGAGTCAAACAACGGGAAGATTTTTCTTTCATGTTTTCAAAATATTTACAGGTTTGTTTCCCATTTGCAGAAAAATACTGGAAGAAATAGGATATGATTTAGCTTCTAAAACTACTTCTATGTAAAGATGCAGTGGCTGTCACCTGATGGTGTTCTCAGCAGGGGATTTTACACAGTAACCTGGAAGCCCAAGGCAGCAGAGGTTCCACAAGAACCTGCTGGGTGTTATGTCTCTGTTTCATTACATCTGGACACCGTTTTTTTTGTTATTTTTATGATATATAAGTGTATTTATGATTTATAAGTATAATTCAAAATACATGAGAATGTGCAGTCTTACCTGAGATAATTGGAAGGCAGTTTGTAATGCCGAATGCCTGTTAGTGATTCATCTAAATGACTATAATTGGGAGTTTTTTAATGTGATATAGAGGGCCATTCAGAACATACTCCTTTTGTACCTCATTATGTTCATATATATGGTGAAGAGCTGTTGGAGAAGCTGAGCCAGCTAGAAAAAGAATACAAGAAGAAATACAGTTATTGTTTTGCCTTTTGTGTTTGTCAGGTGCTCTAGTGAAAAACAGAACTTAATTTCAGGCTTACATAACATTTGGCTAAAATCTCTGTAACTATTTTAGGAAGCCCGATTCATTAGTGTCTATGAAGTGGTGCATTCAATGCTGTCTTTTAGTGGCAGTTTCTGCCATTTAGTACTAGGTTGAGAAAGTTCCCTGTTAAGTTTTTAATTTTAATCAAATGTGCCATACCTGATCTTTTGCTTTGTTAGGGTGGATACAGAAGGTTAGGTGATAGATGCCAGTGGAGTGGATCAGGAGGAAGAGGAATGGCACTTGCCCATCTTGACTTTCTTTTTTTTCCTTAAACTGACATTAATATATTGAGTGGCAAAAGAGAAAATGTGAGCGCTGCTGGAATTATTAGTGGCAAGAAGTCATCTAAAACACTACTAGCTGACCTATTCATTTCAGGGAATGGCTTAACTCTTTTCTCCCTGCCCTGCCTCCCACTGAGCACTGCTCATAGCATGCCTCCAGGCTAGTTCATAAGCCCAGTGTTCTCAGAACATGTTGAGGGTTGCAATGCAGGAGGTTGGGTGCCTACATTTGTAGTTCTCGCTTTAAGTTCCCCAAAATGAGCTCTATACATCCTATCTAAGCTTGATTCCAGTATTCATTGTCACCATTTGGCATTTTTGCTGAGCAGAATGTTGTTTCTCCAATATTTGTTCCTTCTTATTCAGTGCTTTTTCCATCAACCCCCCCAGGCTTTTCTCACAAGCTCATGTTGCTAAATGCACTGATTGTTCTGATAGAGCTGTTGTGTGACCAATTTTGTTAATTAATTTTTTGCAGTCAGACATGGTTTGACCACTACTGGTATGCAAGTTTACCTTTGCAAACTTGCTTCAGACAAGTGTTAAAAAAATTATACAGTAGCTAATAGCTTTTCTCTTCCCTATGATTGAGTATTTGTGGATAGAGGAGACAGAGCTTCCCATTTCTTGGTGAATTGACTCCTACTTCAGAATTTGCATTTTTCCTGCTCCTACTAAAATGTGGTCCAGCGTGGCAGTTGGATAAAACTGTCTAAGTAAGAAAGAGAAGCCAAAGCATGAACTATTTCTGAGCATTGAGAAGTACAGGAAAATGAATTGGAGCTACAATTCAGTTTTCATAGAACATTATACGCTCTTTTTAAGAAAAATACTAGCAGAGAATGAATATTAAATTGACCAAGTTATTCAGCAGTAAATCTTGCCTTTGTATTTCACAAATTTGCTAAGTAACACCTGTAGTGCATTCCTTGTGCTAAAGTATTGAATCACTGATCCATACAGAACAAGTTCTTAACAATCTGACTGTTCAGTTACTGTTTGCAAGCCTTCAAAATTAAGACATAGAAACAAAGGACAATGTTTTACCTTCTCTGCACAAGATGTTGCAATAAACTGTTTACATGCAGTACATTAATCTTATTGTATTTAGTTTTATAGTTCATGAAGCAAATAATCCAGAGTGAATGATGCAATTATTGATGTGCAGACCACTGAGCTTATTCATTTAAAAAATAGTCATTGCACTGTTGAGCTGGGTCAGTACTTCAAGATTACAATTTAGATCTGTATCTTTGGAATTTCTTGACTAGCAGTACAGGAGCTCTTACATGTTGGTTTAAAACTAATGATAAAAAGAAGTTGTAATGCTGCTGTTGTGGAGGGGCGGCAAAGTTTTGAAGTTAAATTTTTTCTGGAAAAAAAATCCTTATGTCTTTTCTGCTTGATTCATGAAAAGCTGAAACATTGCAGAGTAGAGTCCTTGCTTCATGATGAAGCAGAGGGATGGGCTGCTGAGAAATGTCAAACTCCCTGATTCAAACTGTTGGGTTCTCAGAGATCTGTTGGGTTTGACCTGCGCCTTTGCTTTGTTACGGCTGTTCAAGTAAAGCACCACCTGGTAGTCACTTCAATACGGTTATTGCCTTGAGTTATGGATAGGTTTTGCTGTATGAAGATCTGAATGCTCTGTGCTCTGCAGGATCGAGTCCTCTGTGGGCTCTGCTTTTTTAATTTATCTTCCTTTTTTAATGATGAGGTACAGTGATACCGAGGCTGGCAGCCTGGCCAGTGCCATATAGGAAAACTTCAGTTTGCCTGGAATAGGTAAGAGGGTTTGCTTTAGATTAAAAAAGAATTTTTTTTTTAAAAAAAACTCCTACAGGTTCAGGGCCACAAAATGAGGATGTCCTGCAGTGTGTGGTGCTTTGTGCAGTCACAGGAAACATTTTTTTTCACAGACCCAACAGTAGAAGAATATTTAATAAATATTTTAGCCAAACTTGAGTTAAAATACGAAGCTTTCTTGAGCACTGCAGAACTTATGTTCTATAAAAATACATAAAATACTTCAATTCCACAAAAAGATAAATGTGGTTTGCTAAGCGTAAGCTTTCAGACTTGGCTGGTCTTTTCCACCTGCATGGAGGAACAGCACAAGAGTTCTTTGTGCAGGCAAGAGTGGATCAGCTTAGCTGTCACATGAGAGGAAGATAGTTGCTTCTGCTTTTTAGAGAACAAGTGGAGATTGTGAAGGCTGCACTGTTGTATTACATTGTTCATGAATTCAAGTCCAAGGGCCTCTAAAAGACTTTTTTTTTATCAGTTGGGAAGTTAATCATGGTTATATGAACAATTGAAATACTGTTCACTGCTGGGATAGTGGTTTTTGTCCTGTATACAAAGTATTCATGCAACTGAGATGGTTCATGCCATCGAATAAGTGATATTAAAAAAAAAAAACAGAGTAATTATTTTTAACTTGCACCTATATTATTGTGGATCTGCACTGTTCTTATGACAAGATTTTTGTCTTTGAACCTTTTTTTTTTT